>JAMYHX010000150.1:0-83994 GCA_025529335.1 Rhizopus sp. PT2906
ACTCATAAAAGCCAATATGACCATACGACCATCCAAAGCCAAACTGCTTATGTTTTGCTCCCAGTAATCTTTACCAATGACATCAATGATGAGCTGAACACCTTTTTTATCTGTCAACTCGTTGATCTTTTTTGTTTTGAAAAAGGAGGATTAATCAATGTATCGACAAGGGTTTGTTCATCCTATTTACCACTTCTCCCCATTTTTGAGTCTTATAATTGATAGCTTTGGTTGCGCCAATGCTTTCACAGAACTTGACCTTTTCATCCGAACCAACGGTTACGTAAACGTTACGTCTAATCATATGTAAAGATCATATACAATCATCATAAAGAGTTAATACTTACGCGCCTCTATCCTTGGCCAACTGGATTGCAGCTATGCCAACACCGGAAGCACCTGCATGAATGAGTACATCTTCACCCTTTTCCAATTCACCAACAAAAAAGAGAGCCTGATAGGCAGTGAACCAGGTCTCGGGGATGGCAGCAGCTTCTTCAAAGGAAAGCTTCTCAGGCTTATGCATGGCTAGTGACTCTTCTATAATAGCATATTGAGCATAACCACCTCCGGGCATGAGTCCAAACACCTCATCCCCCAATTTAAATTGAGATACTAATAAAACAGTTAAAAAGTAAGCAACTTTTATATTTACATCTTATTACTGCCATACCTTTTTCACCAATAGCTTCAACAGTGCCAGAAACTTCGACACCGAGAATATGACTAGCACCTGGAGGAGGAGGATAAGTTCCTTGTCTTTGGTTGATATCCATTCTGTTCAAGGCAAAACATTTGACCTAATAAAAGTTAGCTTCATAAAAGCCGGTTGTATGTATTCACTCTCTTTTTTTTTTTTTTTTTTTTTTTTACCTTGACTAAGATTTGAGTGCCCTTTGGAACAGGCGTTTCGTGTTCGCCCAAGTAGAGTTGGGAAGCATCACCTTTGAGATATGAAACGCGTTTAAACATATAATAACTATAAATAAGAGCTATTTACCAGATTGTTTAACTAAAACAGCACGCATTATTTTATATTCGAGTTGATAAAAGGGAAAAAAGGACGTAGAAAGACGCCTTTTATATCAAGTGCTTACAAATGTACAAACTCCGAATGCTGCATTATTCATAAGGATTAATCATTTACCCATGCTTCTAATAGTCTCCTTACCCTTTCAACTTGAGGACAAGTTATATTACTAAAATATGTCTCGGATAACAATAAAACAATGTACTTTCAATGATTTTACAGCGTTTTCTTTTGTTCGTGGTCTCTTCATTAGCGACATGTTGAGCTCAAAGGGTGTTAAACAGTGTTTTGATATAAAGTAATATTATTGTGCATTATTTATTAAAAAAAAGATAAATAGTATATTGATAGTTCATTACGCCTTTAGATTAGCTTCTTCTTGATACATTTCTTTTGATTTCTCATCTTGTCCTACAACACTTGAGCTTGCCCTTGTGTTCTGCTTGAGTTCCTTTTCAGCATCCCATACTAAGCATGACTTTGTAGAAAAGACAACATCTAATTCTTCCAATGTCTTGTTGCTTGTTTCTGGATACAAGGCATACACAATAGGAATAGCCAAAAAGTTAAAGGCACCAAATATTAAAAATGTGATCCATCCGATACCAGCAATCATAGGTGGTGTGATTTCCATTACGAGGGCATTACCAATAGACCAACCGACGACACTCCATGCACCACCTTTTGCACGTACTTTGGTAGGATAAATTTCAACAGGATATAACCAAGGCACAGTCAACCAGGTCATGCCAAAGAAAGCTGTATACAAAAATGTAAATACGGTAGCACCAATACCATAGCCAAGTGGATTTTGAGACATGATGTCAGGCTTTGTTAGTACGGCAACAAGTATAAGTGATACACCCTGACAGACGGCGCCATAGAATAATGTAAATCGTCGACCCCACTTATCAAGTGTAAAGACGGCCACGAGTGTGGAGAGCATGTAAGAGACATTGTTAATACCCGAGAGTAGCTGTGACGTACGTTCTGAAAATCCGGCACTCTGGAAAACAATAGGGGCATACACAGTGATAACGCCAATGCCTGTCAGTTCTTGAATGATCTGCAACCAAATGGATAGATGAACACGACGAGGGATATTGAGATGGTCTCGATGGAAGAGCATGCTAAAGTAACCTGGTTCGCCTTCACTCTCTTCTTCTCTGATAGCTATGATAATGTCCTGATATTCTCGTTGTACATCGGGATGATTTGGGTCTCCATTTCCTCTGAGAGCTGCGAGAATACTTAAGCCTTCGTCCGTACGACCTTTCTTTAGTAGCCATCGAGGGGACTCAGGAAAGAAGTTAATACCAATAGCAAGAACGATGAGAGGGATCAACTGGAAGGCAATTGGAAATCTCCAACGAAAGCTTCCTTCAGTAAAGGCCAATCCATAAGCTAACCAATACTATAGCAAAACATTCATTCAGTCAGACGTGTTCCCTTTTTATCTCTTTCTCTTTAAAACTTACAGCTACAACAACACCCAAGATATTTAAAGTAAATTCCATAGCAATCATTTGACCACGAGAAGTATGATGAGATGTCTCTGCACTCCAGACAGGCACAATGGCATTACTGTTTTATAAATTAGCAAAACTCTTGCCGTAAATGCTTTGTGAATACTTACAGATGACCTGTTCCAATACCGGTAATGATACGAGAACATATCATCCAAGGCACATTCATGGCGGATGTCTGTAAAGCGGCACCAACAATACCAATGGCTGATCCGAGCACCACTGTTTTGATACGTCCAATTTTGTCGCCAATCCAACCACCCATTAAAGCGCCGATCAGTGTTCCGGCATAGTAAACAGCAACAATACCACCTAGCAAAGCTTCTTTTGATTGAAGGCCCATTAATTCAACATAATCAGGGGATATGTTGACACCGCTCATGACACCTTGATCATACTGTATTTGTATTAGCCGCTGTCAATAGAAGTAGATCAAATCATTATTTACCCCAAAGAAAAATATGCTGAGGCCAGCAGCAAGATTAATCATCAAGACAAGGTTTGCTCCATTAAAGTAATGGTATATATTTAGTTTCATTGATATTATTTACAAAGTAAGGTATCAATGAACAAAAAAAGCGAATGAGGTTGATTTATATACTTGCCTGAAATAATAAAATCCATATATAGAATGCCCCGCAAAATAGTATTACATCATGTGCCACTTTCAGGACAATGCCATGGTAATTCTGTGGAAAAAGAGTCATATAGCCATTGGTGGATATTCTCCGAGGGAAACTTTATTCCTGTCAGTTTTCCCATCGTAGAAACCCTTTTATAGAAAGCAGATAACCGAATGGAGAATTTTACTAATAAAGTCTACAGCTCAACTTTAATTTAAAGAAAATGCTTGCTTATTTCTTAAAGTCAATACAAATCTTCATTCTCACCCTCCTTATCAGTGGTCCAGTGGATACCATGGAAACTGCAATTTGACTTTTTTAATTTTCCGTTTGAACCCCTCTGTCACCTTCATTTTATTATGTGTAACAAGAGATGGTTAAGGTTATGACAGTACATGATACGATATTTCCAAATTGACAAACCATATAGAGGAAAATAAAGTACATCCCTGGACTATTGTATATGAGTTACACATTGAAGACAGAAAGGAAGTCTATGTTGATCTGGGGATGATGCAAAACTGTTATTGCTACGGGGGAACATATGCTCTTATGATATAATACAAAGTGGAGACATCAAAATAAATCATTGTGCTTTTTGCATAGAAAAGCATCGCTGAATACTATTAACAATTGACAAAAGATGACTGAATATAAGGCAATTGTCCGTTATTCGGAGTTGTAGCCTTTCTTAAAACCTTAAGGCCTTACTTTGAAACAGGATGGCAATAGGATGTAAGAGATAAACGTGCCTTGGCTTTTGAATGATAAAGTATAGTCTTTATATCATTAAGGATACATATCCTCCTTTTTAATTCTAAATCAATTTAATATAATTACCAATACTAAAGTAAAATGCTTCATACCTCAAATTAATACTCTTTTTACAGCTCAAGAAAGAGAAAAGCCCTACATCTGTGTTCATTTATCTTCATCTTTCTACACTCTTTGACATTTCCAAAAAACAAAAAATCACATAATGTGCAAAGTCAAGTGTAACAGGAGAATAGCTTTTACTCCTTTGACAACTTTTGAATGTCCCTCCTTAATAAATTTATCAGGACTAAGCCTTTTTTAAGGAGTGATTAAGGTATGTGGGCGTAAACGATATTATCATGTGGGATATAAACAAGTAAACAAATAAAAGGGAGCGAATGTATTCTTTTTTTTCTTTTTTTCTTTTTTCCTTTCTTTTCTCATTCTTCAATTATTCTCTTCGTCTTTTGGTCTTTTGGTAAGTTTTTTAAACTTACTCAGTACACAAGTTGCGCCGGTTGTATATGCTCGGTTCTTAAGCAAACGTCTCACTATGGAACTCGCACGACTCTTTCCTGATGAAGCCTGAAGCCCACTTTAAATCGATTATTCACACCAAGTAGGAGGCTCTCCGAACGTCTCTAAAAAGTCAATAGATAAGCGTCTGTGGTGAAGCTTAAGGCCGACTCTTGAAAGAGAGTCTTCATAGTGTTGTACTAGTAGCTGGGTTCTGCAGCCATCGTTAGCCTGACCATAGAAAAAAAAATCCTGCTGTCCCGGTTGTTCCATTATGGTATTTGGTGTGTTTGTCTGGTTTTCCTGAATGGCTGGAGGCCTTTGTCTGCACTTTGTGTGGCTGGTCTGTTCGGAGAGAAGCGTCCTTTGAAGGTTGGGCAGCCTTTCATGGGTCCGTCAGCTAGCAGCAATCATAATGCAACTTGTTTATTTGGTTTTGGGGACTCCATACTGACTTTTTTTTAGGTACATTTTTAGGTAATCTTTTCTGTTGGCTTCGTGTGGTAATCAATAAACTACTTTTTTCTTAAAATCATTTCTATTGCATTTTCTGTTGTAAAGTTGATAATAAACATGTTGAATCATATCAAGCGTATTTTTAGTACCATTCTTCACAAGTCATGAATTATGAGTGCAAGGCCCTCCACGAAGAGTTTTGCTTCTAACCCTAAAACGCGCCTAAAAAAATAATTTTTAAAATACGCGCCGCAAGTGTAGGTTTATTCCTCACCTTTTTAGTCTCCATCCTAAAAAAGCTAACGAGAATGACAGAAACCATGCAGACTCATCCCATGGAAGTAGACGCTGATCATTCGTCCATTCCTATAGTCGATCTCTCAGAAAAGATGAAAACATGTACGTTGTGTGTGTATCTATGCCCTGACGTTTAACGTACCTGTAACTTTAGTACAATGCGAGGAACCCAATGGGACAATACAATCTTGTGCTTATTTGAAAAATGGAAAACTCGACTTTTATGAACCCAAGTTATTACTTGAGAATCACATGTTGATTGCACAAAGTATAAAGCTACAATTGTATAAGGCACATATACACTTTGCTAACATGTTGTTAGAAATTATATTCTTTCGAGACTTTCGGTACAAAATAGAAACAACACATGACTTGCATACACATCCTCTGGAAATACCGCCGGCGTATTTAGATGTCATTGCTTCAGTAATACAAGATAGGTCAGTGATAAAGAAGTGAAAAATAACGTTTATTGACATTGTTGACAGCGACGAGTCATTATATGCTTTAACCAGTCGTGTCAATGATTTATTATCACCGTATGGTAGAGACGAAAGCTGTAAGTAGAATTTCTGTTTATGGCACAAAGATTTACTCTGTTTATAGTATCGCATAAATTTGAATCAGCTATTCAAAAGGCCATAGAACAAGTCGCAACTCGAGTAAAATACGGATTGTCCAAAGAAGTTTACAAGTCGATCAAGAATACAACTGATAAAATGCCATGGGTAAGACTAACCTTGTTATTATCAATGATGACTGAAATCAGGTAGCATTTGTATATATACCGCTGGGAAGTCAAAGACATGAATTTTTTTCCTCCTGAAATACAGCAGGCTGTACTTGCGAGGAAAAAGAAACGGATGGAGATGAGCGAAGAAGTATCGAATTACATAAAAAGCCTACCAGTTGAAGAAAGCTTAGGACTGATAAATGCAAAGCATCGTAGAGCTGATAATGTAAGAAAAATATCAAACGTTCAAAAGGATCTTATTAACTTGCTATGACAAAAGAATGAAAAATGGTCAGCCAAAATTGAAAAGGAAAGGCAGCAACGAGAAGAAGATAAAAAGAAATGGGAAGACGAGAAGAAGCGACGTCAAGAAGAGCAAAGACAACGTGAAGAAGAGAAGAAAAAGAAGCGCGAAGAAGAAAAGAAACTGAAGGAAGAACAAAAGATAAAGCGTGAAGAAGAAAAGAAATTAAAAGAAGAGCAAAGAATAAAACGCGAAGAAGAAAAGAAATTAAAGGAGGAACAAAAGAAAAAGCGTGAGGACGATAAGAAGAAGAAAGAGCAGGTAAATAGGAGTAGAATAGGCACTTGGATCAACTTTTAATGATCTTATCCTTAGTCGCAATTACGGCTTACGTCCTTATTTACCAAAGCAGCGCCTAATGAGAACACTATTCCAGAAAAGATTGTTGAGCCATCAAAGCCAACCTTATTCCCACCATTCTATGTCAAGGACAACGTCACTATTACCGAAAATACAACATTCAATTGGCCATCTCCATCAAGCGATACAGATGACTTTGTCAACAAAATACGTTCTCCTTCTAATAATATCAATGTACATACATTTTTATCTGAGCTACCATCAGAAGCAAAGCAAAAGAGAGGATTCACACCCTCTATCGATATCCGCACACTGCTACTACCTGGTTCTGCTGATTTATTAAATACACCACATGTGCGCATGACGCTTCGTATGAAACTATTACAATTTACAGAAGATGTAAGGCCTGCCTATTATGGCACATTTACACAAAAGAGCTCTGTCATCACAGGAAAGACTCCATTTGCTCAAGATACTAGTAACTTTGATTATGAGGTGGATAGTGAAGCTGAGTGGGAACCAGAAGGCGAAGGTGAAGAGATTAACAGTGGTGACGAGGATGAGGAAGAAGTGTCAGATTATGTTGATCCAGAAGATGTAGGAAGATAAATAATGTTCATATGATCTTACTAATGATGAGTTACTAGTCTGGCTGGGTTGTGCCTGAAGGTTACCTGTCAGATAACGAAGGCGTAGAAGGAGAGCATGATCAACTGAATAAGCCTCGCACAACAAACGCACCTAAAAAGAAAGCAGTGATACGAAAGATTGTTTTAGGTCCTTATTTTGAAGGAGAAACAGATCAAGATGAAGCAATGAAACCTTTTGAAATGCAATTCTTGATAGGTAAGCAAAAAAAAAAGTCAAGCTTGACCCAACGCTTAGTCTTGTGTAGATATCCCTGAACAAGGCTTTGATCCTTTCTTTGAGGAACCTTCACGTAAGAATACAAGCAATATTACATCATTTACAAACGCTGCAAATATCGGAATATCATCTACACCACAATCGTCAATCCCAAACCACAACAAGGTTGAATTTACAGAAGAGCATAAGAATGCTCTGATAAATGTAAGCATTTCTTTGTATTTAATTTCTGAAAGCTTACACGTTGTTTGAATAGCTTATTAATGAGAAGCAGTCAGACTCTATTCCTAGTATCATTTCCGAAGCAAAAGCAACAGATATACTAAAGGATGTCTCAAAGCGGCAATTAGAAGCTAGAATAAAAGATATTGCCATAAAGGAGAAGCGTGGATCAGACACAGTAAGTGGATAATAAGGGGTAAAAGAAAAATCTTATTTATTTTATAAATAGAGAGCAACATGGTACATAAAAGAAGCATCACCTTAAAAATACTATCAGAATAAAAATAGTTAGTCTTTTTGCATCCTTTTCTTTGTTGTCGTGCAACTTACCAAACTAGCTGCAAATACAATGTCTCGTTTAATGTCTTGTTCTGCCTGTTCCATCTTTTTGTATAAGCTAGTATCGCCTACCATGCGTGCTGCTCCCATGACTTCACGACAAGTTTCGTCTAATCGTGTAATGCAGCGAACAATAGAGCCTTCAAGAACATCCGTCAAATCAGTAATATGCTTGAAGGGCTGTAATGATATAAGTATACTTGTTTAAAAAAATTCAACATGACTTACCAAACCACGCGCCCACTCATAAACAACTTCAACCAATTCAAATCGGAAACTGGCAATATAATCTTCCACAGAGATGGCCAAACCACACTCTGCTTGTAATTCTGCAAGCTTTCTAGCATACGTCAGTACAATCTCTTTGCCCTTGGTTAGCTTTGGTGTTAATCTTGGCTCGCTGGCATTACGCTCTTGGAATACAAAGCAGGATAGAATGGCTACTACTTCTGCTGGCTCAAAGTCTGCAAAGACATTATCAAGCACAAGTTCCGTTAATAAAAGTTCGTCAGCTGAATTGATTTCACAAGCAACACGGCCCTTTAGCTGAACGGTGCCCTGATCATCAATATAATTCAATCTACGTAAAATTTCGATACGCTGATGGTAGTCTGGAAGAAGCTCCAAGTTTTGGTCTGATATGGTCATCTTTAGCATTTCGATTTGACTGGAAAGTCTCTTGTGCGCATGAATAAGCGAGTACTATGCAATGTGTTAGATTTCTCTTTTTTTAGAGAAAGCTAAAACTTACGTGTTCCTTGAGTTCTGGGCACTTGGTGCATTGGAATTCACTGCGAAGCCTCTTCATTAAGCTGTTCTTTGAGCGCAGCATTTCTTGGAATTCGACGTCCTTGATCTTACCCCAATCGTATTCAACTATACCACCTTTCTTTGCATCAGCACCAAAAGACTGGAGTTCCTGTACAGCCTTGACCATGTCTAGATTGTTATCTTTACCAGCCATGACAGCATCTGCATCAATCTTGAGGGACAGTCGAGTGATAAACAAGATATCAGGTGCAGAAACAGTGGTAATCTCAGTTTTGCTATTGCCTTCTTCTGGTGTACAAATTTCTGTAATTGGAAGAGGTGGTGTTTCATCCAGATTGGGCGTATCGCTTATGTCGAGGTTTTTATCCAATAGAACAAGACAGTAGAAAGAGCGATGTTGGCTATTGGCACTTGAAGGTAATGGTTTCAGTATGAGTGCAGGTGCATTTCGATATACGTTCGTATTAATGACAACCAGACGTCCCATACACAATGCTCTGTTCCCTACAGGCGTTGCCGTGATGAACTGTGTGATCATTGTACGATTTAGATATACCACTTCACCACAAACATCGTAAAATCTTTCGATATCAGGCTCGCAGATAGCACAGTCCAGTTGACGAAGTGCACTCTTTTTTTGCTCATTTTCGTCCACGAGTCTCTTGGTATCAGGTAGCAGCTTTTGGGTGCTGTTTTCGGAGAAACTGCGTTTGATCATCTCTTCTACCTTTAATGCCTCCACACGAAGCAGATTGAGTATCATGTTGTAAGTTAATCTAAATTGAGATTCTAACTTGGTTGGCTTGCCTAGAATCATTGTAGATAAAGTAGAAGCTTCAGGAGGCTCGTCACCACCAGTTGCAATAATGACAACACCAGTACTATCAAGACCACGACGACCCGCTCGACCAGACATCTGTGTATATTCACCAGGTAATAGATCACGGAAATTACGTCCGTCATGCTTGCGTATACTTGAAAAGACGACACAGCGTGCAGGCATGTTGACACCCATAGCAAAGGTTTCGGTGGCAAACAAGACTTTGATTAAACCTCTTGCAAATAAGATTTCAACGATTTCTTTCATGATGGGCAAAAGTCCACCATGATGTACGGCAATACCACGGCTCATAAGTTCTCGCATTCTCAATATCTGAGGAAGATGCTTGTCCGATCCACGAAGTCTAACCAAGCTACGTTCAATAAACACGTGGATTTCGCTCTTTTCAAGATTGCTACATAAATCCGTTTTGGATAGACCAGATGCATATTCTTCACATCGCTTTTTAGAGAATGTAAAAATGACAACAGGCAAAAGACTCTTGGTCTTTAGCATTCCGATCAGGTGCACAAACAGATTGCGATCCTTGAATAAAAACAGAGTAAGATATAGGGTTAACTGGAATGGATTGTAAGCAACTTACTGTCTGCATAGCGGCGTGATAGCTACGGCCAATAGGCTTTCCCCCTCCTCGAGACACAGCGCCTCCTCTGCCGCCACGTCCGCCTCTGGTATTGCTGTTTCCGCTAGACTTTTCGATTTGCTCTTTACGTTTTGTCATTGCGTCCTGCGCTTTCTTGTATCTAAGATTAAAACATTAGTGCCTGTGCGTTTTTAAGCAGGCACAGTAATTCACTTTACCCTATAGTGCTTATCTTGTTTTCATTAGCAGCCACAATCTTGTATATATCTCTATTTGCATATAGATAATGTTCCAACGGAACTGGTCTCTTCAGTGTACTAATCACGTATATGTCCTTCTTCTTAGTGCGTCTATGATCAAAGCATATTAGTTCAAACAAACAAACCCGAAGTAGAAGCCTTACCCGACCCAGCCAGCAAATTCTCTTGTGTTTGGAACTGTCGCAGATAGTAAAATGATATTTACGTGTGCTGGAAGCATGATAATAACTTCTTCCCAGACCACACCTCTCTACATTAATAATCGCATTGTTTGATCGCTTTTTCAATTGGATAAATATTGAAGCTTACCTCCAAGTCATTGACATAATGTACTTCATCAAAAATAACAAATTCTACATCACGGATCAAATCTGCACCTCGATACAGCATACTTCGTAGAATTTCAGTTGTCATCACCAAGCAACTTGCCTCTGGTTTGATTTGAACGTCACCAGTAAGAATACCGACATCATCTCCAAATGTATGCTTAAAGTCTCTGAATTTTTGGTTACTCAACGCTTTAATAGGAGACGTGTAGATGGCTTTGGTCATATGCTTTGTTGCCAGTGCAATTGCATAGTCTGCTACAACCGTTTTACCAGCAGACGTGTGTGCAGCAATAAACACAGAGTCACCCATTTCCAAATGGTATACAGCTTGCTTTTGAAACGTGTCAAGTTCGAATGGAAATTGCATGGCCATTTCAGGAACAAGGTCATGAAAGTTCTCAAAAGGTTCATTGACATTAATCTCGTGAGCCCACTCACGACGTTTAAGTGCCTCACTTGCAGTTGTTAGTTTTTTGGTAACTAGCTCTTTCTGTGGTGGAAGAGATGTCGGGAAGAGTTCATCTACTTCTTGAGGTCCTACCATGGGTTATTAGATGTAAAAGAAATGCATGAAAAACACTCTCCTTTTTTTACCAGCTACATCTAGAGCCTCCTCTACTTTGGTAGTTGGTACTGGCTCTTCTACATGACCATCAACTGGCTTAACCTTTACATCCAAGAAATCAAATGTATTGTTGAGAGGGTCCATCATATTTTCGATACTAAAAACAGTGCTCTTTTTGCTAAGGGCTTCCATCTCTTTCTCTTGCTGTTCTTCCTCGTCTAATCAAAAAAGTGTCAGAAGTTAGGACAAGACAGTATATATCCTATTCACCTCCAAACGACAATCCTCTGTCTAACCCTGGCGCGATATTACCTGCACCTAGCTCATATTTAGTATGATTCTAACATTATGTACCGTGTCATACCGCTCAGGTCAAAGAGGTCGGCGTCTACATTAACCTCGACATGACCTTCATCCTCTTCTTCAATAACTTCTGCTTCAAGGCCACCAGGCGCAAAAGGGAATTGTGCTGCAGAGCCACGGACAAAGTTTTTTGTTGAACCAAAAGATCTCGAGAAGCTCGTGGAGTTGATTGCAGTGAGGTTGGGATCGTCAATGATAGATTCTCTATATCCAATGATATCGCCATCAAAACCCTGACGCGCCACATGAATAGTTGTGCGTGGTTTGGCTAGTTGTGAGTATACATTGTTGGTATAGTCAGGCATTTCCTCCCAATGTCTATAGCGTGTAAGTATGACATATGTATTTGCTCTTCTTTTTAACTTTACTCTTGACATTTAGAGAGCCATGAAGCTGGAAATGTTCTCTGAGGAGTAAGAAATGTCTCTTCTAGTTCTTTTTTTATGTCTTCAACTGTGGGTTTTTCGAGTTTGAGAGGCTGTTGTAAAGATCAATAACATGTTGTCAACACGTTATGAGAATCTAACCTGTTTTTCATCACTTCTAAGCCTAGAAAATATCTCAAAGAGCTTATCGTCGTTTACTATTGAAAGAGTTTAGCAAAGAAGTCAACAATTAAACGAAACGATTTACATTGATTAGACATTCTGCAAAATAAAAAAAAATAGAGAAAGAGTCAAAACACTTGATTTGTATCACCAAAAAAAATATCAGCTACAAAAGACAGGCAAAATGAAGATTCTATGAGGGTTCCTGACCCTATTTTATTAAAAAGTATAAACAATAACTTAAGCAGTAGGGAATCGATCATTTTCATTAGGGCAGTAAATCTAAGTTCATTTAGTTGGCATGGTTACAGATATGAAATGGTGACTTACCTTGAGTTTATCATCAAACTTCATATGCTTTGGTTTCTTATCTTTGCTCAGGAAAATTTGATTCCAAAAGTTCTATTGATGGTATGTCTTTTAAGTAAATCGTATAGTGTGAATTTGGTGTTACTTTACCTTTGCAATCCATTGATGGCCCTTTAAGCTGGGATGGAAACAATCAATGTTACTAGAAAGCGCGTATTAGATCATATCCTAGACTATAAATGAGCGTGTAGTGTATACCTGATGGCATCAATAGGAAAAGAGAGAATATCAATGGGAGCAGGACTATACATAACGGCAAAGCTACCACCAGGTTTACCAGGATATCTAGCAGCTATCTTTTCTAATTGTTTGTTGTATCCTTCAGAAGCAGCTTCCATTGCCTTCAAGCCTTCTTCAGATGCACCACAGACACATTCTTTGGCATTTTCCAAAAGCCCATTAGGAGGGCAGTAATCATGGTGGTCAGCAGTTAAACGGAAAACATTAGAGACCTTGAAAGTTCCAACTATAAAATGTCTTGGTGTCTCTGTATATTACTGACTAATAAATGTATCACTTACGCAAATTGACGACAACACGAGGAATCTCTTTTTGGATACGTTGAAGGGCAGCATTAACGTACTTTCCATAGAGTTCAGGAGTGACGTACTTGGAATTTTCAGAAGCACTGCAGGCAGCACATTGGTCATTACCTTTTTATAGCTTGAAGTTAGTATTTCCTAATACAAGCTATTCCCCAAAAAACATTACTGCCAATTTGAATGGTAATGAATTTCCAGGCCTTCTTAAAGTCTTCATCTTTCTTAAAGTAACTCTTCATACCTATTGTACAGAAAAGGCATTAGTAGAAAGCAACCACAGGATATATGCCTGGACTTACGAGGAATAAGATAATCAAGTTCATAATCAAGATTCATTGCAATAGCACCGCTTTGAGCACCATCAAGATTATCAATCAAAGGTCGGTCTGGACAAAATGTTTAGTTTAATCAAAGAAAACAAGCAAGAAATACCTACAGAAACTCTTTGGAATTGTACAATCCTTGGCGCTGCAAAAGGACATGACGTGGGCAAGCTTTGAGGCGCCTTTAACATTAGGACTGTAGTGCTTGACAAAGTTTGCCAAGGTTACTGCATCGGTATCACCACCAATACCATAACTGTTACCACGAAACTCCATGATTGAAGTGAAGTTTACGATACCAGTACCATGAGCACCATGATTGACACCCATCATGGCAAAACCAGCCATGATACTACAACAAAAGGAGTAAGCACCGACTTTATTCTTCTAATTTATCCAAAGTACCTGTCACCAAGAGCAGCAACAACCTTGATATCATCAAGGCGAAGGTCAGTGACATCTTTAGGGGGTGACTTTCGTGGAGCCAATGCTGGGCAGTCAGAGATGGATTGAACATTGGCGGATACTATTCCGACAGCGACCAGGAGAGGAAAAGCCAAGAGTTTGAATTGAACCATGATGATTTTCAAAGAAGAGGTCGCGAATGATGAATATATTCGGTTCAGATACGTTGACCGCCTTTTATATACTTTGCGAGAACGTAATACAAGGATGTTTTCACTTTAATTCAGCGTTAAGCTTATAGGCTATCGCTTTCAATATAATTAGACTAGTAACCTTCATTTCATTAAAAGAATTACAGCATTGTCCCTGAATGTTAACATGTCCGATCAACGCGGCAATAATTTCTTTTTAGAAATGACACTTGTAATTATGGTTGTTTCACAGAAGAAGCTTTATGTTAAATTTGTAGCCAATTGTCTGTCGATTCAGTTGTTTCTACTGCAATGTGGATTGCTATTAATATGATAATTCTATAAACTTCTTTTATAGTTACACATTCGCATGAAACGAAACAAATAGTAAAGTTTCTGTTTGCGATTTTCCGACATTTAATGTCTCTGATTAAAGCTCAAGTCCAGTAACCATGTATATCAAGGTTAGAACTTGCTAGTCAATCCTATAATCACCCGCTTGACATACAAATTGAGATATAATGAGGGATTGCAGTTTATTTATTAATGCCACCATCTTCCTTTTAGCCAAAGTGCGTTCGTGATACTCTCAAGATTATCTCTTCTGGGGCACTAGATCGCTGATTTGAATTTACTTTAGAGGTAACAATGTCTTTTTTTCATATGATTGGTGTAACGGTGATCACAGTAAAGCATATACTTGCTTAATTATTTGCGGGGCAGACGTGAACTATCTCAGTTTACTGTTGTATCATTTATCGTTGGTTTATTTCACTAGAATATTTGATGCTAAAGAAAGTTCTATGGCGCGACACTATGGGTATTTTATGTGATTACACTGAATGACGCATGCCATTGAAAGAGTAATGGTACACAGACATTGACCTAAACACAATGTTTGATAAAAATGAAGTTTATCCGAAATTAAACATTTGGCACATAAAGATAAATGTTTAAGGCTACACAGTTCATTAAATATGTTTAGGGAATTTTTCATATCTTACGGAACAATCAGATGATGACTACAGTTCTTGATAGCTTAAAACATTGCTGTATGAATACCGACTTTATATCTCTACTTCAATAGATGATGAGTAATCCTTTAATCCATAACAGCTAATCCATAAATGTTATATACATCCTTGTGGGATATTTCTATATAAAGGCATCTGTGTAGCTTACAGTGAGATCATACATACTCTACATCTACATAGAACTCCTTGTTACAAAAGTGATGACAGCGCATTCACATGTTTATTATTTACTAAAACCATATAGTCTGACACTATTTTCAGGAGCAGTGTCGCGTTGATTTAACATTTCCGTATAGGCTGTATTAAAAAATAAGTCGAGGCACATGGACCGAAAAGGCCTTGCTCATTTAAAGTGAGGCGTAGCAAGTATAAGCCTGACAAGATAACTTAAAATATTCAGTGTGTACACTCTTTCTGGAAAGTAAATTCACCCAAAGACGAGAACAAAATTCGTGTTGTACGAAAAATAAATTCGCCCTGAAGAAAAATCAATTCACCTGATGACAGGAATAAAATTCGTGTATTCTCCATGACGAACATAAAAGCACTATTCTCGAGTGCATTAATGAGAGCCCTTCCATCGTCCTAGGCGAAGTAATGAAGAAGTTAAAGCAAATGTTTACCGAATTAAAAGTATCTAAAACTACCTTGTTCGATTTTGTAAAACAACATTGCAATTTATCTCTCAAGAAAGCTCGGCTTCAACCCATAGACCGGGATAATGAAGAAAAGATTCAAGAGCACTTGGATTGGGTTCGTAAGTGGGAAAAAACAGACCTGGATTTTACGAGAAACTGTGTCTTTCTTGACGAATCTGCTTTCCATATTAATTTGAAACGTAATATGACATAGTCAAAGAAAGGTGCACCGACAGTGGTCATAGTTCCCAAAACACGAGCAATAACAACGACTATTTTAGGCGCAATTTCTGCGGAAAGTCTAATCAAATGCAGCCTTAGACTTCCTCAGCCTCCATCTAATAAAAAAAGAAAGAGGGGAGATGGCGTTGGGCAAATGAGCAAAGGAACAGTTACGGGGCACTATATCAGCTTTCTAAAGGCTACAGTGGATGAAATGGACCTGTATCCGCACATGAAAGGTCACTATCTCATGGATAATGCTCCTATCCATACATCTGAGGACATAGCCAAATACATAGAATCTCGCGGTTACCGCTGCGCTTATTTGCCTCCATATTCTCCTGAGCTCAATTCCATCGAGCAATTCTGGTCAGTAGTCAAAAGCAAAGTGAAACGCAATAAGTTTCTCGAGAAGGAAACGTTGATGACCCGGATCAATGAAGCTTCTAATAGTTTGAAACTAAGTGATTTTAAAGGGATTGCTAGACATTCTCATAAATGCTTGGACAAGTGTTGTATTGGGCAAGCAATCTGAAGAAGCTTTCTTTTGATGTGACCGAAAAAAAAGGTCACTAGGGTAACGGACAAAGGACAAAGATCCTTTACGTTTTTTCTTTTTCCTTTAGTAACTTTGTTTCATTACTGTTCCTAAATACCCATGATGAACTTTGTATGTGGCAAATGCCATCAATTGTTTACTTCCCAGAGATTGCTTACAACACACAGCAGTCAAAAACATCGTGATTACGCGCTTGCAACTTGTTACGATGGTAAGTTTGTAAAATATTCAGTTGCCTCGCTACAAATGTAAATCAACAACAACACAAAGCAAATGTTCACAGTTTATTTCTAGGTACTGAACTTTGTTTACATCGGTTCCAAGGAAATTTTCGCTGCATTTGTTCTGACGATAAAACGTTTGACTCGATCAATGGATTCCAAAAACATATTCAAAGCGGCAAAAAATGCCCCTCGATACAGACCGTCAAATTTTGTATGTTTTAATGTCATGGTTCAAAATCATGAGCAAACTTTTTGTAGAACATTGTGCTGACTTCTTTATTTTAAAAAAGTAGATGGTGAAAAATTCCCACTGAACGATGATAAGACGTGCTTCCTTTCACTTCGAAATGAGTTGATTATTTTTTCTCTTTTGGCAAGGGATGATGGGAACGGCCATGATGACATCAGCGATGAAGAACTAGAACCACAGCAGATGATGGTATCCACGGCAACGCTTATCTATGACTACCCCCATGTCATCGAAAACGATTGGTCAGCCATCAAAGAAGCAAAACGGGATTATGACCATGCAGTGCTGCATGCCTGCCGTGTAATGGATTAGCGGTCTGAAGAGCAAACGCGACTTCTGACAATCATTGATTCTCATTTTCTTCGTCCGATCTCATTAACCAACTCGAAGGAAAACGTGGAACGCAATGCATTGACACACCAAGATCACTTGCAATCATTGCATGAGTCGACCACCACTGTGAGAGCAATATCACCAAAGAAAAGAAAAATCAAGCCAGACGCTATCATGACAAGTATAGAAGTATCTTTATGTAATACTCTTATCTGCGGTCTATATACGAAAAGGCTGCTCAACCAACAATATGAAGAGCTTGATGATGGGATGGCAACGCTCCTCAATGAAGATTGGTCGATATTCTCCCAAATGCATTATGCATGCAGTCGTTTGTTGGCAGGGATAATCCTATTGGACACATTAACCGGCAAATCCGTTATTGTCAACTCTGTTGAGATTTTTGGTCGACGAAGATCGCTTGACGCACATAGGGAGAGCTTTCGGGTGTAAAAGGAGGCTGCAGTATCAACATCATTGTCCCCTAAAACAACAAGATACCTGACGTGTTTGATGAGATAATCATTATAATAATTCGAGTATAATCTTACAGTAGAGCATACATTTTACCTCACATTCCTCTATCGCATCTGATAAGAATAACTTATAATAATAACATAAGCATAAACAATGTCAGTGACGACAATAATATAAATAGGAGCCATAGATTCTCCACCCCTATAAAACGCATACGCATCTTATTTAAACAATGTTCAGCTCTTCTTAATAAAGAATCTAATTCGCAAGTTGTCGACTTAATAGCCTTTTTACAATAACACTAAAGCTGAATACAACAATACCAAAATGTGTGACCGACATCGTATAGTGATGTCGATGGCATCAAATTGGTCATTGGCACCAAAATTTTCAACGCGCTTGTTACATCAAGCCTACGTATCGACATTGATATCAAATCTGAAATTGGGCCCAGTCACTTCCAACTTCATCTTAAATGCATACGAAAGATCGTTTGCCACAAAAATCTTTGTAAAGAAATCTGCTTGGGAGAGTGCACAACATATCGCTAGATGCGAACGTACCAACAAAATTTCCAGTTACGATGTGATCTATCAACTTTGACAGCTTCGCATCCGCTTCCATCAACAATCAACTTACTTCGCTTGTCGAGGATTCAATGAGCCAACTGATGACTTTTCAACGCGACCATACACGATCTTCACGCTATGCAAATGGGATAATGGCAATAACGACTCTGGATACCGCGTTGGATCTCTACTGCTTCAAACAATTGCAAACAATATGATCACTGGCCGCAGCGCCTTGCGCAAAGACGATGTTGACTTGCTAAAATCAAAGGTTCCCAGAGGAATTGACATGGACAAATATATCATCGAAATCATTGCCCTTTTTAACAATGATGATAGTATCGTGATCATCGATAACACTGAATTGAATCACATCCTACAAAAAATCGCAAGATCGCTTGCCCCACAAATTGCTAAGGCAAATGAGTCCATTGTTGTAACCGTGAAGTCAATTTTCTCTTCCTAATTTTCTTTTGAATATGTTGTATACTGGCCCTGATTCACGCTATTGTTATATCTCTGCTGTTATAATAAAACATACAAAGTCAGTCAGATATGTTCTAAGGCCAGGAAGAGCATTCTGAGAGTTCTTGACTTAAAGAGGATAATCGATTCATCCATTACATAATTATCTATCTGACATCTCATCCAGTAAGATTAAGATAAAGAACATATTGGTTAACGGAAGATCACACCATGAATGATCCACTACGGATGTCGTGTTAATTGGTTCTAACATCCAAGCACAGACCATCACACCATCCATAACGATTACCCGGTTTCTCTATTCAAAGCTATATAAAGCACCTTATTTTATTAATTGAATAAAAAGAACATAATTCTTTTATAGTCAACTAGTCTGATCACTTCTCTTGTTTTTTGTTTTAATTTTATTTTTATTTTTCGTATATTAAGTTCTACTTGATATCACACATGCCCCTATTAAAGTTGTATGATAGTGATCAGTTGTTCTTCCTACTAATGAAAAGCATTCGTGTGTTCATGTATTAAAAAGAAAAACACATATACATGACGATGATGTAGCAAGTAGCTTCAACAACGGTAAAGAAAAAAAAGACAGTGTTCTTGGTGTTTATTGTGAGGTTCACGAAGAGCTTTCCGCGAAAATGGCCGGAAGAAAGGCAGATGTGAGGTAATATCATATGTTGAAGGGACAAAGATCGATAAAAAAATGTTTTCAAATGCTCAACAAGCAAATGTGTGTGCCAAACGTAAGTTGTGATGCGTTGCAGTGTTCATCAATTCGCAAGCTGACTACATGGATTCGCAGGCTGACTTCATGGATTCATAAGCAGGAAAAACATGCGAAGGAAGTACGTCTTACCATCGCTCAGTGGGAATTTTTCACCGTCTACAATGAAAAGTCAGTATGAGCTTATCAGGGAAAAAACGATTTCATCTTTTGTTTATTCTTTGGAAAAATGTATTCATATAAATTATCCTTTGAACATATTAATGCATTAACTTGTTATGTAAAATAATATCTTGGCTAAAGCAGCCTACCTTTTCTTTTCCAAGAACAGGTGAGATGCCGCAATTTTTGAGTGTGTAATAGATTATGACCAGATCTGCTTAATAGACTAAGCTCAGAAGAATACGACGAAAAGTAGATACAGATCCTTTAGTCGTAATACCATTTGTAGCGTATTTAGAGTCGTGTTTAAGAGCATTTTTCATAATCAAATAATGACAATGGCTTTTTTCCATCTCTCTCACTTGATCTTTCAGAAAGCTACTATACACGTCTATAACAGTGATAATATTCTTAATTAGAGAGTAGTTTTGGACCAATTTTAATTAAACATGAAACAGAAATATCATCCAATATATTCAATGTATTTGCGCCTGTGATCATAGCCATAACAACTGCAACGGTGTTTTTCTTTGACCAAGGCCTTTTACACTTCATAAAGAAAAAACCATTCCAAATTAGTTAAAAACATAAAGCATATTTCTGATTCTACCTCAATGGCACTTCCTTAGCCCAAGTAATTAAGGCATTCATTCGAATAATGAAAAGCTTTTGCAGCTTTACTTTTAATATTGTCTTTTATTTGAAATTACTTCATTTTGATCCAACAGCTTTCCCTAATATCACCATATACCAATCAGATGTTTGTTTAGTGTGTGGCTAGACTGAGAGTATATTTATACAAGTCATGTAACAAGAAGATAAACACGACGATTTTCGCGTTTGCATAGCTTGTCTCCTTTTTTTCTTTTTTGGCCAACACTACATGCACCTGAAAATAGGCTAAATAATGCAAATAAGAATTTATCATAAGTGGTCTTTTTTGATCAGCTGACAACATAAAATTAGAATAAATAAGTAAATAACAACATTTCTTTTTTTTTATCTCTTTCTTTTTTGAAAAGAAACAAACAAATATGACGAAAAGTTTTGTTGGAGAGCATCATATGTAATGAGTAGGGGTAGCGCAAATATTATTAGTCTAACTTTAAACTAAAGTGTCAAGTCCTTCTCGTTGGAAGCGAGCTGAGCGGTCTGAGCTACAGCGATCTTAAAGAAATCCTTTCTCGCTGTGGCCAGATGCGCCCCTACCATGTTGTCAAGCTACCTGGCCAGTGTGGGGCGCACGTCCACTTCGTTAATGAAGTGGGCGCCGCCACTTTTTTCTGGCGGTACGCCTTCCTAGGAGGTGTGATCTGCCGCTCTCTTTCGTCTGTCTCCATCAGACCAACGCTAATAAATGGTGCCCCCACCATTTACGTAAGTATATTTCATATAAAGAAGTAATTATATTCTCACTTTTTGTCATATTCATAGAACACGGAGGGGATGGAGAGTCTTGGTGGGTCTTCTTTCTATGTCTGTTCGGAACAGCACCAGCATCACGGTAAGATTTATAAAAAAAAATATGATGATCCACGCTTACACGTTCTTAATTCCTAGGGACGAAGGTTGGCTGGACCTTTTGGTCGAGAAGAGAAGACAGCTGGACCGTCTTATTGAAGATGAATAAAGTGTTTGTTGCTTATTTTGGTCCTTTTTTTTTTTTGTAAAATAAACATTTATTATTTCATCAAAAACAATTTAAAGGTGTTTACATATTTGGAAATTATGAATAAGTAAGAAGGAGACTGGCTCTCTTCTTGTCGAATGTTTGAATAAGCATATAACGCGAAATAACTTCCTTTGATGAACATCAGTAGTTAAATAGATATGATAATTAAAAGTAGACTTAAAGGCGATGGCATACAACTTCTTTATCGCATTTATTTGTTCTGACGATAGCAATATTTCATGAGGCTGATGATAAAAGCCTATAATTAGTTGTGGTCATCTTGATGATAAAGAATAAAGAACATTGATTGTAGTTGCTCTTGCTCCCTTTACCTTATTCAAAGGTATTTATGTAAGCTGTATGAATCATATGTGTATCTCCTTTTTCCTCTTGAATTTGAGATGTAAATAAAGACTTGAATAAGAGCATGATGAAACGTATATTTGGGTTAAAGGAGTTGACTCAGGTTTTTCCATTTTTGTAATGGGTTATCAATAAAGCATGGAAGACAGTAAATGAATTAAACTCATGACATAACCAGAACCAATAGATGAAGCAATGCAAATCATAAGAATGAAGACAAGAGATACCTTTTAGGTCAAACTTGCTTGGGCTATATCTGAGTTGAATAAAATACCAATTTCCAGCTGCAGAATGCTCCCATACTTATCAATCTACAAAGAGTCCGTCTTTGCTAGAGGAACGTAAAATGCAAGCACGTTTTTTTTTTCCATAGTCTTCATACAGAATGATATTACCAAGGCAAACTGGTGACACTGATACAATGATATGTCCTAAGCTGTTTCATTAAGCTGAATTGTTATTTCAATGTAAACAAGACAGTTAACCAAACAGGCAATGACATATAAAGTGGGATGAGTAGTAGCTTATATGAATATTTTAATAAATAAACACAAAGTATCATTTATTGATCAAGGATTTGTGCAAAGATTCGCACATGTCTATGATATCACTTTCTTCTCTTTGTGATTGGCTATGGTCTGCATTTTAACAAACCCTGTTTCCTATTTTGTATCGCATGCAATGTTATCTTTAAAAAGTTTATTTGCATTATGACACTTTAAGGACAAAGTTTTTAAAGTAAGAGTATTGATCCTTGGGTGTTCTCCATGTGTCATCAGATCCACCAAAGAAGGTATGGAACACTAGGCAGATTTGTGAGCATAACAAAACTTGGATATTAAAAATACTTACTGATACCAACAACGTGGCCTGTGTTGCTTGTACGAAACGCAACGTTCTTTACATTAATCTTTCTTACACCGTTTACATATAGGCTCATCTGGCCGTTACGCTTGCCCTGAGAGTTGAGTACGAGCTCCTGGCGGACAGTTGTCCAGGTGCCTGTCTTAAATTGAAACGTGCCTCGACCTAAGCTGAAACCATAGTCTGGATTACAGATATTGATCTTATTATCACAGAGATTCTTGCGCTGCTTAGAATTAGGAAGATATGCATAGATTTCACCTTCACCGTCCGTTCTCCACATGAGTCTTTAAAGAATGCATATCAATCATTTTTGTACAACATTAGATTAATTAAATTGCTATGCTACCTTGTTGTAAAACAGGAACCTGATTCATCACCGCCAGTACATTCACCATGACCGCCATAGAGACCAGGAAGCTTACCACCTAAGGCAAAAAGAATTATATAACACAATAATTACAAATAACTTTCTTTTCTTTACCTTTTACAAAGTCAAAACCTTTAGGAAAGAATACGCTATATTGAAGTGTAACCTTTTTTGATTTTGCTGTGATACTAAGAGGTTCAGCTAAAAAGCCAACACCACCGATAGGATTTACTTCAGGATTTCTTGATTTTGCGGTGTACTTTACGCGAAGTACCAAATCTTTGGTTTTCTTGGAAGGATCTCTTACAGCAGCATTCTTATTTTCAGATCCACTCCAAGCCCAAAGCCATCCTCTATGCTTATGTATTCCCCAAGGAGTGCTCCATTTACTTTGTTCACCGACTATAGCTTTTTTATACTTGTTCCAATTCCAAAATGTCCATTTCTTTACTCCTCTCTTTTCAAGTGTTTGCGTCAAAGAATCACTACTGGCATTGACTGCACTGAGTAAGACTACAAGAATGGCTACATAAAATACAAAGAGCCTGTAAACCATTCTGCAAAATCACACAATAATTTCTGTCAATTTGTAGAAAAAGAATCAACTAAGAAAAAAAAAAAAAACCTAAAAAAGGCACCTTGGTTTATATACTTTTTCGCATATTGCAACGTGAAAGAAGTTAATTAATGTGGCACAAACACTTGTTCATTTTTTAGGTAGCTGTCAGTAAGGAAAACAAAGGGGTAAAGTGCGGGCTAACACTCCTATCTGTTGACTCTACATGTTCTAAATGGATCATAGTTTCTGTTTCTATGGAACATGACCTTCCCATTGATACCAATGGCTTAATCCTATCTCGTTTCGGAAAATCATTTTAATCTACTACACTATAATGGAAATATTGCTTGGCTGCTACAGTAAATAACGAGCCTTGGATGTCCAGCTATACTGTCTATGTGATCTTTTGTATTTTTTTTTTACACATGTGTTTGATTAGACTATTTACCAAAAAGGTGAATGCTCGCATGGAACAATAAGATGTCCACGGAGAATTGAACCCAATCTTGTCATAAAGGCGCAAAATAGAGATATGTATATAATTCAAATCCTTAAGCTCTTGTTCCAGTCTTAGTATATCTACTCTCTGTTCACTAAAGTTCTTATCAGTTTTGTCAGTGAAGGACCCTTATATGGCCCTGTTTAAACACAAAAGCTATTACATCTACATATTAAGGTTATGACCTATGCTGATGATGCTTTGGCATATCTGACACATCCGAATGAACTTGATTCTTTGCTCAATACCCTCGACGCATAGATCCATGCTTCCAATGCTAAGCTGAATAGAGATAAAGCACTTGTGGTATCGCTTTCTGGTGACCCTTCCCAAGTCTGGATTGGCGAACTGCGTCAATACAACATCCCATAATGGCATGGTGGAACTAGTTCATTCACTGGATTTATCTCGGGGCACTCACTTACTGAACGTTGGCCACATCTTGCCATATCATTTACCGAACACACCATAAAATACTTTTAATTGTCAAGATGTTCTCTCTCTCTCTTTCTGAATTCACTCGCACCTGCTTATCCAAGGCTTTTTCGACCAGCTTGAAATGGATTCCAGGATACGATTTCCCTCAAGGACTCACATAGTACTCTGAAAATTCTATCACAAAAATCTTTCCATTCAATTATCCCACACCGCTTTATTGATACCTTGTGTGTATATTTTGCAGCGAACTCGAAACAGAAAGCATATCATCTAGAGTTACACCTCGAAAACGATTGATCTGGCCAACTGTGGCTCGAGACTTTTGGTCGTCCATCTGCCGCTCAATTATGAGTACATCGGAAACTCACATACTCGTACCGTGCTTATGCTTTTTAGTCCCTCGATAGGCTTTTAAGATCTGATTGCATACACTGTGCTCCCTCTTGACAGACCCATTGGAAATTTATCTTTGACTCTCATCTTTTCTGGCTTGACGAAATAACTGCATGAGCTACATATACCCTTCGTCGTATTGCTAGGAAAAAACTGCATTGCAGCCTCATAGAAGAACACATTTAATCATTTTGTTTTCATCAGTGCATGTATCAGCGGCATTTAAAGAAACAAATTTTTATCTATTGCCATAAAAGCTTTACTTTACATCGTTTTTATTTCAGTTACTTTCAAATTTAAGCATCTTTGTTTCGATGGGTTCAATGAATAGCTGTGCTTCAAAGCTAAACATTTCAGTCTTTCCTTTTATGACTCCTTCAATTTTGGTGTCCTCGTCTTGCTCCAAATTTATTTTTACGGCTTGTTCTATACAATGGCGTAGTAAGCCGATGTGTTCAGGATCATTTGATGTGATAGACAAGAGATTGTAACCAAGTCTGTTTTGTTCATATGCATTCTTGAGTGTTCTAACCAACATGCTAACAAAAATAATTAAAGAGTGATTAAACTAAAACATACGACTTGAAAACTTACTTTATTTTGCTTTACCAAAAGAAGGGGATATTAGATAAAGAAAAATAGTCTTAAAACACGCAATGAATAAAGATATCTTTTATATGCAAATGCATTGTAACTCGTTCATTCTTTTTTAGTAAAACTGCTAAAGATGGAAAGAAAGAACAAATATGGGCGATATAATAAATCTTCTATATGATTGAGAACAAATATGAACAAGATAATACAGTGAAGATGTTGTGTAATTGAGAACAAATGGCAGTCGTTGTGGTATGGGCTCTGGTAAATACGGTTGGTGAATAGAATAAGATGAGTGTTATTTACCATAAAAAGGCATAAAAGCATTGTAGCATTACACATGTGTAATCACAAGGCAGAACATTATTGTGCCAAGATTTGATTTATCTGTTGACTTGATAAACTCTTTATCTTTAATCTCTCCTTGACCAGGGACTTCAAAACGATGATTTCCTTTTCGAGCTTTTGATTTGCCAATCGTCACAGGCGGTTCTCTCTCTCTCTCTTTTTCAGCATAATTTGTGTACAAACAAAACTGGAGGATTGAAAAGATAAAATTAGAGTATGCTTCATTTTGTGAAACGGCTCACGACTAAACTCTATCATTCAATAGAATCTGCCTGCATCAGTTGATATGTAAATTGTTCTTGGTAGATCAATGTTCGATATTGATTCATTGGCTTTGTTACTTGGACAGGTCGCGTTATTTTGTTTTTTTCCCTGTGCACCGCTTCTTTTGTCCTGATCTAAATACACAAATGGTGGTTATCAAGATCTTTTTTAAGAGCTGTTCTTTTGAAAAAAGTAAAACAAAAGAATAAAAGTAAGCATGTCATCTTTAGGAACTAGTTATCCTGCTCTTCACGATTTCTCTCAAAAGACTATCCGCACCTATTTTTATTACATCATTTTTACTCTAATTTTTTCTTTGCGATTGAAGGAAAAGGACATATTCGCCTTTCAATATACACAAGAGGGTCATATTGCCTTTTGTTTTATGCAATTTAAATAGGCTTAGAGTAGAGAGATCATGTAAAAACCTTATTAGGCATAATGCGTATTATATCTTCCTTATGTTGGCTAAAACTTAACTAAGCTCAATGACCAGTGAAGTCAATTACAATCTTTTTGTTGCCAGAAACCTAACGATCTTCTGCTGATTGATAATAACTTCTCCCATCTATGTTTTAAAATTTAAAATGTCTTTGATTAAAAGTAATCAGGTCCTTCGACTTTCCCTAAAGATTGAGATAAGTATAGATTCCATTAGTTTTATCTAGATTCTTGTTGTAGGATTAGGTAACTCCAGCTGTAGTGATGTATGCACCCGAGACGACATAGAATGGTTTGCTGCTTCTGCTTCATCGAGCCTCATAAAATGTGTTTATGTCTTTATTTAAATACCAAAACAGAACCTAATGAGTCAATCCTTTTTGTATACTTTACTGAAAGATGTCAGTAGTATAGAGTATTTAATCTCAAGTACCATGTATATTCATCTAATGTCATGGATACATTTTCATGTTTGGCTCTTGAAATTTCAACACTGAAAAAACTCTACCTTGAGCTACGTATTTACCTCGTCTATGGTTGTGTAGATACGATTCACATCTATCAAAATCTTTTGATTCAAGCTCTCTACTGACATGTATCACTATATACAGTGAGTCTCGCTGCTTTCCATTCCTGACTTCTGCTATTTATAATATATAATTTCGCTTAATGATCACATACTCATCTGATCCTCGTTTCCTTTAGTTTTACCTTCTCTTGAAGATTTTTCATTGGCGGAAACCCCCAAAAAAGAATAATTTATCCATTTATGGAAATAAGGAACATTACACAACGCTTAACCTTAAATATACAAGCTTTTTATTACGACATAAAAATTATACATAATGGTAATAGTGGTAACAAAATAAGTGATGGTACATATACAGCAAAATCATGGGCTAACAACAGCATTCTTCACAGATACAGCAACAGCCAATGGCGGCCAAACAGTCAGTAATGCATCCACCACCTCTTAATCGCAGAATGGAGCGTTCTAAATACAAAAGATGTTAGTATTAAGCTATTATACAAATGATCATCCTTACGATCTTGTTGCTCTTGCTCTCCCGAGCATGCTTGATTTTGTTGTGTGGTCATCATGTTTTCAGAAGCAGGATAGACGGGAGCAGGAGCAGCCAAAGGTGTCATTGGGATTTCGCTCATAGTGTTTGCAGAAGTAGTAGGTTCAGACATAATCGATTCTATTTTAAAAACTAAAAAAGAAAAAAGAAAATTTCTGCTTTGCTCTCCTTTTATAAAAAAAAAAAAAGAGGCTTCAGGTGACACATTTGTATGCACACACACATAAAAATATACATTATACGGGCTTTATTTCAAAAAAGTAAAGCGAGCGATGCATACTTTCAGCACAAACCATTGAAAGTTATCAAATAAATGTTCAAAAAGTAGTTACCAAGAAAAAAAATCTGTTTCTATGTGTATAATTGAATAATACACCTCTTTAATGCTTATAACATTGTAATTCCCGTTTTTGCGATTTCCGTTTAACTGTAAAATACAGTGGCATGAACATTTTGTTGCCAAGCAATAAGAAAAAATAAACAAAATTGAACGTCAGCACTACGTCATAAATAACTATTTATATGTATTTTCAGGTGACATGACTGAATTCACTTCATCATCATTTCTTTTAAACAAAGTAGCCCAATATTTTACTCTTGTTGAATCAGGCAATAGGACACCTCCGTCATCGACAAGGTCCTTATCCTTCATTGGATCGTAAAACTCGTTCATGAACCTTGATTTGTGTGTATTCAAGTAATCCCAAATACTAAAGGTCTTGTCCTGAGGTTTATACTGATTTCGTTCTTGCTCTGAATTAAATAAAAATGTACCAAATTGACATGAATATAGATGATAATGAAGTTCCAATAGTAATTCTTGATTAAATTCAAAACGTGTTGGATATAGACACAGCAGTTGATAAACACAATCTAAGAACTGATGAAATATCGGGCTTGTTTCTTTTTGATGGTTGTTGTAGTAAAATTTGTCTCTAAAGGATGACGCAGTCGTATTATCATTGTTGTTTATAAAGAATCGCTCGTTTGTCAAATGTCCACATCGATCCTGAAATTTATGTCCAAACGAAACCCAGTCTTTTTCGATCAACACCTGGAACCCTTCAAACGTGCGATAATATGGATCCAGGCACAACTCGCTTAGGGATACCATCTGTGATGTACGATCCCATCCATCTGAACAGTGTACGAGCACATGCGAGTTATACACATGGACACTTTTAACAATCTCTCTTGTTCCGTCTATGAGTGTCGATATATGTTTTAACCATCCTGATTTCTGTAATGCGACTTTGTTGACTATGTTATTTACACCTTGCATGGCTATGCAGGATGATTAATGTAAAGTAATGACACTTGCATCTTTTTTTTTTTTTTACCTTCACACAGTTTTGCTAAGCTATCTCTCATGACATGAATGTTATCGATAGCCACATAGATTTTTTTACAATTGCGGTAATGGTCCATATTTTCTGTTCCTGCTCCTCTAGCTACATTACCAACTGCATTGGCCATCGGTCTAGCATCTACAATCAGATTAGCTGCTGTAGATCCATACACCGTTTCTCCATTGGGTCCAGTCGGCACATTGGATGAAAAAATTGACTCAATCAGTTTTTCGTCTTGTATTGATCTAGCTTGTTTAAATCCAACTAAAGGCTGACTGCTTCGCGTGATTGTTGCCTGTTACATAAAATTAAAGTTACAGCCTCTTTTTTTTCCCGTAAAAGGATGCTACTTACATTATTATACCAGTGCAAATACGATAGAGTAGGTATTCTAGCTTTACTACGGTATTTCGCCGCATGTGTTAACACTGCATCACTTATTTTAGATGGAACGACCAAGATGCGTGGATAAGTAGGTGAGTACTATATATATATATATACATATACGTTGGTGAGTCATAATTGTTTACTAAAATGTGCTTACCTTGTAGTCTCTGTTTATGACAGTAAATCTCCATTTGTCACTTGCGCCAATACCCATACGTTCATACTCTTTAATTGGATCATATATATTCCATCCATTTTCAGTTGTAAAAGGCGCTTCAGGTTGAAAAGTGTATGCATAAAGTTGTTCTACAGATGCTTTTTCATATTTTAATACTCCTTTTTTACTCATTTCATCTTGTTAAAACACTTACAGACACATGCTAACTTTTGAATTGTATCAAATACATCCTGAGCTTCTCCTTCCTTGAGCAGACCTAGAGTGAACATGGTGAAATCTCTACAACGAATGACCAATGGATGTCGACCGCTCTGCAGTGATGGTGGTTGTTTTTCTACAGTGTGTATGATAGGATAAGGCACCTACAAAGAGAGAGAGAGAGAGAGAGAGAGAGAAGGAGTCAAAAGACAAGTTTGAGTTAATATATGCTTAAGCATATACCCAGAGTTCTTCTGAATGTTTAAAGATCAGGTGATGCACAGTCAAGTGCAAAGTGCCCGCAATAATGTCTTGGCCTTTTCGAAGTTCGACATCTTGAACCTTTTTTGTTATTGTTAGCTCCTTTTTATAATAATCAAGTCATAACACGTTACTTGAGCAATCTTTAATAGGTCAAGTCGGTTGGGTTGCATGTTCCCTTGAGAGGAGAACAGCGTGGGTAAAGCAACACGGCCAAGATTGAAAATGATGAAAAGAATTAAACAAGAAAGAAAAAAGAAGATGCTTTAGAAAAATATAAAAAGGAAGCAATGAACTTGTCTTATTTCCCTTTTATTTTTGTCAAGCTAAAAAGGGCCACAAAGCAAGAAAAGCGAATAAAAGATGTTTAACAGTCAGCATTTCATGCAAATAGATCACGTGCAGCACAAAGTAAGCTACTATACAACAATAAAACGATATGCAAATTGAAAAGAGAGACGAATAAAAGTGCTATTTACTTTACCATTGAGAATATAAACACAATTTAGGTCATGCTCGGCGGTTAAAGGCATCAAGAATATCACTGTCTGATTGTCATTGCTTTTGGTGAAAGTTGACGATTTTGTCATCAAAGTCATAATTATTATTATCTTTAATGCTCTTACCTCAAAACCTTCTTCATGCCCTCCATGTTTGTCATCAATCTAGCATAATCGATGCATACTAGGCTGATATCCTCTTGTGTATTATTCAGAAATTGAACAAGATGTATAAAAAAACCTTCACCCAAACGCACTGATAATTATATCAAAAACTCATAGAGATATAACTAAGCCTATATCGCTTCATGCATTGAATACCCCCATCGTTAGTGATCTAAAGACCATAGCGTGTAGTATACATTAAGGTTAGCAAACTTGGTATTTTCATTGGTCAAAAACAACAGTCAAATCGCCCTCCCGCTCTTTCTCTTTGAAGCTCAAGCGGCTATAAAGAATGACCACATTTTCCTTTTTTATTTAGAACAACACCAACGAATACAATTAAATAAAGGAGAAAGTATGCGATAGAATGAAGACATTGACATTCAACAAGATCTGTCTACTTGCCTTTTTGCTTCGAGCGTGTTTGCTTGTTTATGGTGAATTCCAAGATGCCTACATGACTGTCAAATATACAGATATAGATTATGTTGTCTTTACTGATGCAGCACGTTTCATCACTCAGGGACAATCACCTTATGCGCGTGAAACCTATCGATATACCCCCTTACTTGCCATCCTACTGACACCCAATATTTATCTTTTTCGATCATTTGGCAAATGTCTCTTTGTAGCTGCTGATCTCATCGTAGGCTACTTGATTCACCGCATCCTTCTTCTTCGAGGCATGCCTTCCAAACGCGCACTTTTCTTTGACGCGCTTTGGTTACTGAATCCTATCGTTGCTAATATTTCAACTCGCGGAAATGCCGAAAGTTTGCTTGGCTGCATGGTCCTTGGTACACTCTATCTCATGCTCCAAAAAAGAACACACTTTTATGGCGCCTGTGCTCTCTTTGGTCTCTCGGTTCACTTCAAGATATACCCAGTTATCTATGCCATTCCTCTCTTGGTCTTGCTGGACGAGCACGATACAGTGCCTTTGCCTCGTATTATGCAAGAGTACCAAGTCATAAGGTGTCGATGCATGTATGCGCTCAGACAAATGCCAAACCCACTCTTCACCTTCCTCCATCATCTTCTCTCATTCCTTTCACCCATTCGTATCCTCTTTGCCATTACTAGTGCAGGTACCTTCTTCATCCTCACTAGCCTCATGTATCAAAGGTAAAGACTACTTTTTTATGACAAAATGACCCTGTTGACAATCTATTTTTTTTTGTCTGATATAGATACGGGCACGAGTTCTTGGAACACACTTATCTCTACCATGTCACCAGAGAAGATCATCGTCATAACTTTTCGATTTGGTTTTATCCTCTTTATTTGGGCATGGATCATAAGAGTCCATGGATGGGATTGATTGCGTTTATACCACAGTTAACACTTGTCACTGCTATTGGTATCGCGTTTGGAAAAGATATTTTCTTTGCATGTTTTCTTCAGACCTTTTTGTTTGTCACATATAACAAAGTGATTACATCTCAGGTAAACAAAAACAAAAAGAATAAATAAATATATATAACATATTTTATAGTACTTTATGTGGTATATTTGCTTATTTCCACTTATTTTACCGTCTACCAAGATTCATTTGAAATGGAAAGGAATTATTCTATTAGCTGCATGGATAGCGGGACAGGTACATATAATATAAATATATATAGAAGCAGCAATCTGAACTCATATGTTTACACATTTGTTGTTCAAAAGGCTATTTGGTTAAACTATGCATATCAACTTGAATTCTTGGCTCAGCACACATTCTTTCAACTGTGGCTGTCAGGAAGCTTATTTTTCATAATCAACGCTTGGGTCATGACTGAACTCATTATGAACCATCAATACGAAACGATATTTAATACGAGTGATAAGGTGCGATGGGTTTGGGGAATGGGTGATCCAGGTTCCAAGCGGCTTTAGCTTTATTTTTTTAATTTGGATAAATCTACTCTAATAGGAGGACTTGTTATACTCTTGGCCCATTTGACGAGATCTACTTTTTCTGTTGCAGCAGAGATTAAATATTCATGATTCTGCAGAAAAATGTTAAAACTCGATCATTTTCTATATGTTTATCTCTTTTTTTACCATCAAATCATTGGGGGTTGCTCGTAATTTGACATCTTTTGTTAAACTATAAAATATAAAATGAGTAAAGCATAACATGCATATCTGAATATATAATACCATTTAGCAACAAAGTCTGTCAGATCCTGTGGATATTTGTTGGGTGGGAATGTAGGTACAGGTTCATGCACAATGTGTTGAAGCAATTCAAATATAGATAAAGGTGTACCTTCAGGTGGAAATGGAAATCTACCTAAAGCCAATTCCATAAGAGTAATACCTAAGGACCATACATCTGATTTGACAGAATAAGGTGAACCCATAATACGCTCAGGCTATAAAAATAATAAGACAGTGTTTTTCATATACATAATATATTGATCACCATACGCTCATATATGAACTTGTACCAACAAACGTATCAGCTACTGAATTGATCAACTGTCCAGAGACACCAAAATCACAGAGCTTGATTTGTCCTTGTGAATTAACCAATACATTCGAAGGCTTCAAATCTTATGTCTATAATGAGTATGTATCTTTCTTTCTTTTTGTTTGTTTTACCTCTATGAATAATACGATGTTCATCATAAAGATAGATCAAACCATCCACAATCTAATAATGATCAGCTCAAGCCTATATGAAGAAATAAATGACTTACAGCGTAGCCTACTTTCTTCAGTACGTCTAATGGAAAAGGGCCATGTTTTTTATAAATTTGATCGAGCGAACTATAGAATAGATGAGTATGATATCCTTTTTTGTGTATATATAATATGTATATTATTTACCCAGCATCCATGTATTCCATACAAATCGAAATATCTCCTCCGTTCATAAAAGCACCATAAAAACTAACAATGTGTTTTGAATTACAGTCATGCATAAACTGTAATTCTCGCATAATCTGCTTTCGTACATTCATATTGGCATCTATGTGAACAATCTAGTATACATTATTATTATTAGAGACTTGTTAAAGCAAGATGACAGCTTTACCTTTTTGGCCATCACAGTATTTGTTCTCACATGTAATACTTTACTAACGGTCCCGCCGTTCCCTCTTCCTAATTCGTCAATGGTTTGAAAATCTTCTGGACGTAGATCCAATCGTAGTTCAAGACCAATTTCTAATTCACTTAATTGTTCATATAATTGACTGTAATCAGATGCATCTGTGTTTGTTCCTATAGTTGATCCCTTTTCTGCTGTACTAGCGGTTGATGGTTCAGATGAAGAATTGACGACAACAGGTGAATTCTGTAGTGTCAAGTTTTTGAAGTTTCTTTTCTTTCTTAAAGGCATTTTTGATAACATCTTGCTTTTTATACAGAGAAAAATAGAATAAAATCAATAGCAAAAAAAAGGAGAGGAGAGATATAAAAAGATACAGAGAGGAAAGAACTGAAGAGTGAAAGTTGCAAAGGTCCGTTTTCCTATGACACAAAAAATAAATTAAAACCCAGACTATTAAACTTCAAATTCAGACACTCCTTTTGCCTTTTTTGGATAGACTAGAATTAAAATGTAGGATGATGCTGTGATTGGCCGACTGCCAAATCATATCAACTCTTTGGCTATTGATTTTACAAGTTTCGTTTACAACATTTTAACAAAAAGGCTTAGCAATAATTCAAGTTGCATATTTTACTTAATTAAAAGACTAATGAAAAAAGATTATGTACTATTTGTTTTATATTTATCGAAGCGTTAAGGAATGCACTTGTCGTTATGGACAACGCATTAAATCCAGGAACATCATTAATCTTTTGGAGGTTTTGGTTTATAAACAAAAATGTGGTATATATATATATTGCATGCACTGATAAAGTCCACCATGAATATTTAATGCATGAAGGTCGCCTCTGATGCTTTTATTGCTGGCTCGTTCCTCGGCAGAAACAATACTACAACCTAGTGACGTGAATGCAAAGGTGGCATTGTACTGACGCAGCTTGCCCTTGGACTGGCGTCCTATAGAGCCTGTGCGAGCGAGTAAGTCTTTAAAGTACTCAGGTGACTGTGTCAGGAATGGCAGTTGGACTAAACCTTGCTTGCAGCATGACTCCCAGACGGGGTCGCTTTAGGAAGACTTCTGTTGTCTTTCATATATTCAATACAAGGTGTAGCAGTTTAGACATCCCTTGTCCATACGTCTTAGAATCCAAAGGACGAAGGCGAGAAAGCTGCGAGATATAGACAGCGGGGCCTACCCTGGGTCTGTCTCTGGGTCTACTTTCACCATCAGCAGACTCCATTATTCTTGTTAATCTTCGGCACGACGTCTGCATCCTGTTGCTGCTACTCGTTTTCTTCATGTCTAGCAAATACGATAGGTTGAGTTACTTTCCAAACTCATACCACAGGTGGAGCAGTTGGCTGGGATGCGAGTAGTAATGTTATTATTATATCCTAGTTTTATTTTCAAGAATTGTATACGAATGAAAGCCTCTATTATTACACTGTAAATGGAAAGAAAAACTCGTGCATAGATGCGATGTTCGACGCGAAAGAGCATCAAAAAGAACAGCTGAATCATGTGACATTGCATATTTTCCGGCGTATTGACTGATTAATTAATATTTCATATAGCCACTTTTGGCATCGATTACTGCTTGTCGTCGATCGTGCATATTTTCAACTAATGTCCTTTTACTCATGTTGCAGTGCAGCCTTCAATTGATTATTTCGAAATTCATTTCCATGACGCGCTGCTCGATGACCTACAGCAAATATTTAATTGAATTTAAACCAGGGCTTTTTGAACGGGCCAATACTCAAAATTACTTCCCCCTAATTTGATGGGCCTCCCCTTCGGCTGTTGTAACATTAGTGCCGATATGGTAACTGGGACCATCTTTTTAAAAAGTCCATATTCTCCTTCTCTATAAGTCTTTGTAACCAAAGGTGGGAGTGCTGGGCCAAAATATTGTTGCACGTGTCTTCAATGACAAACATCTGTCCGAAGCCAGCCCCAAATCGTATCATCATCATCTTTATACTTTTCTGTTGAAATTATATGGACTCTTCTTTCTGATAGCTCTTATACTATTATCACTAGTGTTGGATGAAGAAGCATGACTTATTGGACCCTACATAATGCATTTTCGCCTCATTCATAGCCCAGTTGGTGTGTTGTTTTAGCTCTAATGGATATATCTCTCTCTCTTCGCATGTTCTTATTTAGTCATTGGCTTAAGAGCAGTAAGGTAATAATCAAAACCTGCTCTTCTTTAAATAGTTAAATACAATAGCACGACAAACAAGAATACCAGTTGTGGTCAATCTCAGCTCGTCATAGGACAAGAACGGACTCTTTAGACACTGTCTAGTAAAGTCATCTAGTAAACTCTTTCGTCATGTCTAAAGTTAGTTTGAAAAGATAGGACGGCCTGAATAATACTTTGGGATACTGATATGAATCACGACAGGTCCTGAGATGACATGAGCATGATTAATAACAATTTCAGGACCATCCTAAATATCATTCGTTGTGACCGTACCATTACAATTTCAGGTGACTTTTTCGTTATTATTTTACATTCCGAATAGCGCATTTTGCAACATAAAACGGCATTCTCTCTTCCTTTCTTTCTTTCTTTCTTCCCTTTTTTTCTCTTTCCTCTCTTCTCCCCCCTTTTTTTGTTTTGTTCTTTCTTTCTCCTTTTTAACAAATTTATACCCTTTTTTTCATATACATTTCATATTTTATAAACATCTATTTAATCATGCAAGAAGAAAGTTCAAATGGACTTTTTACAACATCCATTCAAATAACACAAGTTCATCCTAAAGAATGTGATTTGAATGATCAGGTAAAGAGGAAAAAAAAAAGTTGTCATAAGAAACAAACATCAACTCATTAGACTATAAAAGCTATGTTATCCATTATACCAGCGTTCACGTAAACGGTCTGTGTCTAATACAACAACAACAACAGAAACAACAAGTTCCTCTGAACATAATAAACGACCTAGACTTAATAATAAACAAAACGCATTATGGAAGTTACCAAATATGCTAGAGACATTTGAATCATTTCCACCTTCATTTCAAACCGACTTTATATTACAACTCTTGAAGAAGTCAAGCAAGAGTACACTTCAACTGGTTAATGCATGGATGACACCTGGCATGAAACAAGACTTTATATCCAATTTACCACTCGAGATATCACGACGCATCCTCAGTTATCTTGATGCCTTTTCACTTAGTAGAGCATCCTGTGTATGTAAAAAGTGGAAAAATATTATTGATCATGATGATACGTCATGGATGAGCCTGCTCTTACGGGACGGCTATACGCTCGTAGATCCTATCACAAAGACTCGACAAGCATACAAAGCAGCTTGTAGTCGATACAAAGTACTCTATGCCAGACACCACACATTAAAGCAGAACTGGAAGAAAGGAAGAGCAGAAAGGAAGAGTTTCGAGGGTGTTGAAAAGTTTGTTGTGACCTGTTTACAATTTGATGACGAAAAGATTGTGTATGGTGCAGATAATGCTCACGTTAGTATCTATGATACCGAGACAGGCAAAAAGAGAATGACATTAAATGGCCATGGAGGAGGTGTGTGGGCACTCCAATATGTGGGTAACACACTAGTGACTGGTTCAACCGATCGTACTGTTCGAGTCTGGGATATGGAAACTGGTAAATGCACCCATATATTCACAGGCCATACTTCAACTATTCGATGTTTACTCGTTACAAAACCTACGGACGACTGCCCAGCTATGATTGTCGCCGGTTCTCGTGACTCTACCCTACGTGTGTGGAGGTTGCCTGACCCCAAAGATGAAGCAGGTCATTATTACGGTGAAGGTGTAAATCCTTACTTTGTTCATACTTTGATGGGACATAGAGATTCGGTTCGCGCCGTTGCGTCGCATGAACACATGATTGTCAGCGGCAGCTACGATAATACGGTCCGTGTATGGGATATTCGAACAGGTCGATTGATTCATGTGCTGGAAGGACATCTTCAGAGAGTGTATTCAGTAGTGATTGATCCTGATAGAAATCGATGTATGAGTGGAAGTATGGACTGTCATGTTCGTATCTGGGATCTCAATACGGGAGAATGTCTCAAGCGTCTCGAAGGACATTCTCATCTGGTGGGTCTATTAGGACTGACGAATCAGTATCTTGTATCTGCAGCCGCCGATACAATGCTCAGAGTGTGGTCACCTGAAACAGGAGTATGTCAGCATGCATTATCTGGTCACGGCAGTTCGATAACATGTTTCCAACATGATGATGAAAAGGTGATTTCTGGTTCAGAAGGCGGATTAAAAATGTGGGATATCAAGACAGGCAAGTTTGTCAGAGATTTGATTACGGATGTAGAATGTGTCTGGAGAGTAGCCTTTGACGAACGACGATGTATTGCCGCTGTGTTAAGGTAAATAGCTTCGCATCATTTTCACTTGTATACTTACTGTAATAGTAGGCAAAATGTAACTTATTTTAAAATACTAGACTTTGGTGTTTACAATTTGTAACTACCTTTCTTTCTTTTTTTCTTTTCTTCTATCCCATCTCTTTTTAAACCTTTTTTTATGCATTAAAGAAAGAAAACGGAAATATACATGTTTATCGCATTTTAAGTTGTGTGTGAGTGAGAGAAGAAATGTCTCTGGTTCCTTTGAAAATATGAACAACACTTCCGACGGTATCTCAACTCTGAAGGAAAGGAAGGATTGTTTATCTTTATTTATACATCTATAGAGAGATACCTAAACTGTCCCTTATCAAAGAAAGAAAGCAGTTTATTACAAATACGAATGCTTTCCAAGGAAGTAAGCCATATCTTCATATCGAAGAAAAGGCATAAGAAATAGCTTTCCAGTAAGGCAAAAAAAGAGCAAGGTCAGCACCGTCGCCAAGGGACGTGGTAGCTTGATGGACCGAAACAAGGTCACTTGAGCAGTAACAGCAAGGCCATGCACTATAAAGAAGCAAAACTGCTCAAACGTCATTTGCCTACTGACGATGGTCATGATAATCTCATGCATGGAGGCACTAAAGTAGAACACATACAGTCGCTTGTTGACACTTCGATCGTTAGCTGTGTACAGGTATTTGATAAACAAGTTTCGAACAATCGAATTCCAACGACGACTCCAGAAATCTTTGGGACTTGCATACACAGAAATGATTAATTAAAGATCTTCCCTATTGTTGTTGTTGTTATTGTTTACCTCGTAGCCAAAAATGGTTTATCAAATGGTTCTAGCAGGTCGATGCCGCATATAGTTTGAATAACAGAAAGAGAAACTGTGCTTGCGTTCATTAAAAGATAGCCTTTAAATCCCATTAGGAAAGTATAGTACACGCTTGGAATAGAGTACCACGGGTACTGAAAGAGTGTCTGTGGAACCTCTGGTAGTAGTGGATTGATCACATAGCGGCAGATCGCCAACCCGAAAAGAATACGCAATAGTCTTTGAACACCCCGACGACGAATCTGGTCTCCTTGTGGGTCGGTAGCCATGCACTCGATAAAAGCTGTTTGAAACCAGGCTGTCAATGTCAGTGTTCGCTTGTATTTTTCAGCTACGTATACACCTGCAGATGTAATCAACCAAGGAACGGCTATATAAGAGGTAGTCCATCCTTTTGCACGAGGTGCAATCAAAATTGGCATGAGGATATGAAAGGTGGCAAGCCACAGTTTATATTTATGATAGGGTATTGATGTACAACAACAGATGAAATAATCTACAAGGATACATCCGATATAAATACAAGCAAGTGTGAGATGGTCTAAATGAAGTATAGGCCCAGGTATAGGAATATGGATGTAAGGGGCCATAGAGGCTGCGATGACCATCCCTGTAATTAAAAAGTAAAGAAAAGAAGCATTTTAATTTCAGCTAATGTTCACTTTTAATGCTCAGCAATATGAGCTTCTTTTTTAATAGAAAAACAAAAGGAGAAAGGGGTATATGCACAAAGGGATCATCAGTTTACTGTTTGTAAAGTTCTATAGAACTCAGTAACGCGAGGATGAGCCAAAACCTTGGCAGGATCAAAGTTAAGGATCTGCAATCTTTCAAGAGATGTTGCACGAGATAAAGCAACATAGGCTTGTCCTTTTTCAAACACCTTTCCTAAATCCACCTTGACACGATCCAGAGTCTGTCCTTGACTTTTATGTATACTGATAGCCCAGGCGAGCATCAATGGAATTTGTGAACGAGAGGCAAGTACTTTACCGCCAGGCAGTTCAAATGACCATTTTTCATATTCCAACACCAACTCTCTTCCGCTCGAGAACCGAACGACTGGATAGGGAATCTTCATATCAAGTTTTCCATCATTTGTAGAATCAATATAACTATCCTTTTGACGCTGTGGTGTACGTAATGACTGCACTGTCGCATATTTTTTGTATTCTCCTCGACCAACAAAGCCGACGACAACGCCCAATGAACCATTGACTAGGTCACCATCAATATTTTTCAGGAGCATGACTTGAGCATGCATCTTTAGTTGTATTACCTCAGGCGCTAAACACTGTGAAACTTTGCTTCTATCCCCTTGATCAATTGCTTTGAACTCAACCGTATCTCCACGGAGCGCTTCAAGACGGAGTCGGTTGGAGGTTTCCACTTGATTTCGTAAAGGGTATCTAATATAAACAGTTAAATATAATTCATACAACAGAAAAAAAAAAAAACAACGTACAGCTCAGTGGGCTCAATTTCATCATTGCCTGCTGGTTTGCGAGAAAGTGATTTGAATATTCTAATAGCTTCATCAGATAAATGTCCCACACGCATCTCGTTCAATATCTTTACAAACGCTACAAAGGGGAAGGTTAGTCTTTCCTTTTAAAAAGATCATTTGTACCTTCATCCTTTTGTCTAAACACTTGTGTTAGCATGACAGTTTGCTTAATTACTGTTGACCAAGAATTAGCCTCAAAGGCAAACCTGGTTGGTCGGTTCGGATTGACAGGAGGTAACTGGAAAAAGTCACCACAAGCAATAACTTGGATGCCACCAAAGGGTAAAGTTGACTGACGAAGACGTCTTGCAATCTCTTCCAATTTATCAAACAGTTCTGCATCTACCATAGAGACTTTATAAAGATTAGAATGGATGTCTCTTTATGTAGCAGAAAGAGAGAGCCTTACTTTCATCAATAATCAATACATCTGTCTTCTTCCATCGCTCGTAGGCTCTTCTGTTGTCATACTTGATTTTATCGACTAATATATCAACTCTATCATTTCCTATGCCAATGCCGCCGAAACTACAGACGCATGAGCACATTTACTTAAAATAATATACATATTTTCTACCTGTGTAAAGTACAACCGTTGATATTACAGGCTGCGATACCTGTGGATGCTGTCACGGCCAAGCCCGCTCCGTACCGTATGCTCATTTCGTCAATGATGGCTCTCAGCAGGACGGATTTACCTGTACCTGCACTTCCTGTAAAGAACAAGCTCTTCTTGTCGTGCAAAACCATTTCCAAAACACGCTGTTGTTCTGAGGACAATGTGGGTCTAAATTCTATTGATGACATAGATGGAGACGGTGCAGGGCTTTTGGATGTAACGCGACTGCCTTTAGTTCTTGACCAATTATTTTCGGATATCTTGTTGGGTAAAACACGTCTCTTGTTAAAATAGGGCGGATCATTCTCGCCATCATCTTTTGGTGCTGTATAAAGTGAGATATTTGGTCTTTTCAAATCTGTGGTGTTTGTTGAGCTGTAAGGCGCATAGTTTGAGCTATACGGTTTCACATCGTTAGGGCCAACCCAGTCATATCTTACTGGCGCTGTCTGTCGTCTGACTGGTATAACCTTATCAAGTGGCATAACAACAGATAACGTAGAAGTGCTCTCTTGGCTGGATCGAAGGGGTCCTCGTCTGCTGTCGATAGGTGCCCACGCTTTTCGATTGTATTTGCTTGTGTTCTTCATGCCTTCACTGTACTCTGTCGAATGAAACGAGCCTTGGCTACTGGTCGGTGAATCGTCTGTGGTGAGGTCGACCCACTGTTTGTCACTGTCAGTGCTTGTTGTCAAGTCAATAGTTTGATGTTGAAATGTACTGGATTTTGTTGCCGTAAAGGAAGAAGTGATGCACGATTTGGTAGATTCAATCCTTTGGACTGTTGCTGATTGACGTGCAATAACAGAAGAGAGCGACTCTGGCTTTTTTGGCTCACTGGTCTTTTTAAAGTAATTGAATAACGTGTTGCCATTGTTATTTTTCTTTCGATCTGTTGTCTTCTTCATGGCTGAAATTGATGTCTAAAAGGTAAACAATCCATATAACGAAAACCTATTGAATAAAAAAATAGTCACATTAGAGGTCACTCAAAGAGCGCGCGTTAAACGCGATGAAATGATTTTTTTATAAGGCGGCATTGGGCGTACAAAGAAATAAAAAGAGGTAGACGTGAGAGGGCATACAGCTTAGTCAGTCTCTTTGTGATATTTACCCAAAGGGTAAATATTGCAGTAATGATGATAGTTGTGAAAACAACAATGGCAATAATGGTAGTGGTAATGACGATTACAGTGGTAACAGAATAGCAATGATAATGATAATAGCTACAGTGATAAAAAAAAAAGCGCCAACTGACAATGCCTTACCATAAAATAAACTTGCCCAAAATCAAATGAAACTTTAACCAAGGCGATGTCATGGGTGAGTATAATATCATCTTATTTTTATTGATCACTATTCTCTCGACTATCCTAAGGTTTTTATGGTCCCCTCACTGGCAACCAGTTATTCAAAACACTCTCTTCCCCTTTTTTTATACGTGTCACACACAAGTATCCATTGCTCAAATAATCAAGATATATCACTTTGCGATGTGTGGCTCAAAGATAGATTAAAGAAATTACTATACACAAAAGGGAAATACACTCTAAAGATATTCACATGACGCAAGAAATTATTATTGATTATGAGGTTCTATCTCGCTATCAGATTCTTATAAGGTCTAGATTTACAAAAGATCAGTCAAATCACACAAGATGTATTGGTTACATTCTCAATGCTTGATCAAATAAAGCAGCAAAGAAACGGAGATTTACATCCACGCGACAATTGGTTTCAATGTTCTCACAGACATTTTATTTTTAGACACGCATTATTCTTTTTGCATAAATCAACCACATACTTTATATAGTCAAGGATTTTTATTGGCTAAAAAGTTGTAAATTAATAACTGTAGTCTGTAGCATAATGGCCTACTATAATATCTTAAACCTACACTAAACTTTTTTCCATTAAGGAATGACATTGTAGTTATTCTAAGCCAGGGAGAACAAAAATGCGCATATGTGTAGACACTCTTTTGAACTTTATGCCTCATGCTTCTCCTTCCTGCAGCCATGGCCTGATTTTTGATAAAGTTTCAAGGAGTCAAACCTTTTTATTAAAAGACAGAAAAAAAAAAGCAAACATGACCTGACATCCTAAACAGTCCAGACCTGTTCCATAGAATCTTGCATCAGTAAATATACTTTATTCTCCTGCTCAACTGACACTGGTTTCATAGGATCAACTAGATCTAATGTAGGCTGAGGTATAACAGGAGGTGGAGGCGGCTGAGGCATAACAGATGCAGGAGATAACATGGCAGGTTGGGTCTGTGGCTGATAACTAGAGAGATAATGAACGCCTGGACCCATATTAAGCTGTGTTCTACCAAAGGATAATCTTAATTTAGCCCCTCCTAGATGTGATCCATTCAATTCTGCAATGGCTCGTTCTGCTGAGACACGTTTTTCGTATTGAATGAATGCGATATTCTTTAATGGAATAATCTTTACGGCTATAATACTTCCATAAGCACCAAAGTAAGCACGCAATTCTTCTTCAGTGATCGTATTGTTTAATCCACCTACGAATACAGTCGTAATTTCCTCAGGACCATTGACGACGGTACCCATCTCAAACTTTGCTCGTGGCCTAGCAACGGATACACGGATACGAGATGCGCCAACATAAACACCTTGCATCTCTTCTAGACTCCGTTGTTGTTCACCCTCATCAAAAAACTTGACAAACCCAAATCCACGAGAGAAACCTGTTGCAGGGTCGACCATCACCTTGGCAGAGGCAGCAGATTTGTATCTACTTTGAAAAGCTGCCAAGAGAATATTATCGTCCACGTCAGCGCCCAAGTCACCTACGAATATACAGTAATCTCCCAAAAAGTTTGCCATCAATGTAGGTCTAATGAATGTGAGCAATAAGTTGTTTGTTTAATAAAAAGATTTACCTTTGAGGTAGAGGCATACCATTGCCATCTCTATTCGACCAGTTTAATTTAAAGATTTTATTCGTGTTTGGAATCTGTGTACCATTAAACGTAATCAAAGACTTGCTTGCTGCTTCGTGAGTTGTAAAGTCAATAAAAGCATAAGTTCCACCATATTTATCAATACTGATACGACAAGTCACTTCTTGACCCATATTCCACCATAACTGCCGTAAATAATTGTCGTCCATCCAAGGATCTAATTCACCCATCCTTTTGAAATGAGTTTTCATTTTTATATATTTTTTTCTCGTGTAATTACCATAATGTACGCGTCGGTGGTCCTTCAAAAAAGGTATTATTATTTGTTGTTGTTGTTGTAGCAGTGGTAGTAGGAGGAAGGGAAGGGGTAGGTGTCGTGTTATTTGTTGCTGTAGAAGGAGGAGTAAGAGTAGGGGTAGGTATTATTGAATTGGTGTTTGTGGCACTATTGGACGTATAAGAATAAGCCATGGAAAAAAAAAAAACAACAATTAAGACCGATCGATACAACCAAAATGGCTTTGCATTAAAAATTCAAGCTTATTGGTGCTTTTAAATTCAGCTGTTACCAAGGTATCGGAAACGTACAAAGCTGTCTTAAAATTAGATATTTCCTAATTTGGAAAATATATCGAATTTGATAAAATTAACGAGGATTTTGAAAGGTTCGAAAAAAAGTGAATTAAATTTAAAAGAAGGAGGAGAAGGAAAATAAAAGAAAAATAGAAATTGGACTCTATTTTAAGGAGAAAGAGGGGGGACAAGATACCCCAAAAAGAATAAGCATATAAAAAGTACAATAGACCAAATTTGAAAGAGGGGATTGGCTGTATATAATGACATGATTATTGCAGGAACCAATAAGATCAACATCCTTATTCCCCCCTTTTTTTTCACTTTGACACATTCTAAAATGACCTTCCCGCTGTTTCCTTTTATGTAACAATAGCCTGTTCAACATTGCAGATTATAACTCTATTATAACTCTATTATTGTTCATTATCGATCGATATGTATTTTTATGAATCCCTTTGTCTGAGACTTAAATAGATCAATTCACATAAAGGCATAAAAATTCTTTATTGTCAAACCTTAAAGCCGACGATCTCATTTTTTTTTTTTTAGTATTAAAAAGCCATTCTGACCCATTAAAGCCCCATTCCCTTCCTCCTCTTTCTCTCTCTTTTTTTTTTTCTTTTCTTTTCTTCTTCTTCAATGTCAAGAAAGAAATTTACTGAATACCAGTTTATTGATGTCAATGATCCTGAAAGATTTAAGAAAATTAAAGTTATCAGAGCTTGTGATTTTTGCAGAAAACGCAAATCAAAGTAATCTAATAATTACAACTATTTGATCTATATTATATTAACTATTGTTTTTTTCATTAGATGCGATTTAGCTGTGCCTGGTGCAGGCATGTGCTCAAACTGTAAAAAGGCAAATATCAATTGCGTATTCTCTTCTTCAGATATAAGATCAAAAAAACAATTGTTTACACAAGATCCTCTTCAACAATTCTATCACCACTATCTTAAACAACGTCCCAATCTTGCTGTCGATAAAAAGGGTCAGTGTACCTTTGAGAAGAGCGTTAGTAGCGTTTATTCTCATGTTACCATGACAACGAGTGAAGATTATATGTCTACTCAAATGGAAAGTGAGCTATTTGACGCTTACTTTGCCTTTGTTCATCCATTTTACCCAGTTCTTGACAGGTATGAGACGATGCAAGCCATTAAGCGCCAACCGTCTAACCTACCACCTGCTTTGAAATCCACCATCTTAGCTCTTGCTCTTCACTTTTATTTGCCATCAAGCACACATGCTGTCGCAGGATCCTACTATCAGCACGCTATTACTCAATTTGATCATGCAGTCTGTCTTTCAAATATTCAAACTTTGTTGCTCATGTACAAATATCAGGAAGTTGTTACACCCGTTGGAACTCCGCTTTCGATGTCTGCCATTAGTCATTTGAAAACAGCTAAACTCATGATGGATCAACTCGTGGCAGATATCACAGTACCTTGGACATTTGAAAACGAGCTCATCTGTAGAGCATCCTGGGTCTGGTATATCAATGTTGCCTTTTCGAATCTCGCTGATGTCCGTTTCAAGGACATGCTTCAGTTTGCGATTCCTCCTACCCGATTGCCCTCTCTTACTGAAACAGAACAGTACGACAAGACAAGCTTGAACATTATCTGTAACTTTTTGCATCTCATCAGCCTAGCCATCATCTATGCTCAAACCATCTGCTTCATATCGAGTCACTCCTCCCTCTTTTACAATACAGACTGCCAAGAGATGGCCACGTTTGCAAGCCAATTGGAAGCGTGGCATAAGGCCCTGCCGAACCATCTTTTCATCTCTCTCTCAGTCAATCCTGTGCCTCTCTATACCACACATGACTCAAATAATGCAATGGTCCATGATCAGTCTAAAACGGAGACCTTTGCTGCTTACCTCGGTCTCATCCGTGACAGTCTCGAGCTACTGATCGCTGTTCATACCCGTCCGTTTACTGCGTCCAAGGTCGCTCTTAATCTGGTCTCAAGAGCATACAGTCTGACTCTTGGCGACGTTCAGCCCGCCAATTACTCTCGTCTAGCCGCAATACAAGGAAGTCGTTTGATTGTCTATGGTCTGACGCTTGCTCTTCAAGTCCTACAATACGATACACAAGAAACAACCAGGATAGGGCCTATCGAGAGCATGACCATCGATATCTTCAACACCATCTCGGTATCTTCCAAACTCACAGTCGGCATTCAGTCCCTCAAGGAAGAAGAGATAGCTCGAAAGTCTCTGAGAGACGACGACTATGTTATCTCTGACAACACACTCTATTGCAATACAGGCTTTCCATTACCAACACAACTTCCTCCTTTACATAGCAAACCCTTCTATCCCACAAGTACCCCTTCCTTTGAAAGATCATTGTCTTCATCATCATCATCGGGTATTAGCCCAGTTCAGGAGCATCATCATTCATGGACAAACTATCAATGGGAAAATGGTAATTACAATGTAGACCAACAAGACCACTTTCAACATGATTCCAAAGCCATGTTCTCTCAAGGGACAGGCGCACCTCTCACGCCTAGAGAGGAATTCATAACACCAGCCGTGGTAGATGACTGCCTTCAGCCAGGCCAAAAGGACACGAGCATTTTGGTAGCTCCTATGCCTTTTGATATCATCAATCCTTCTTTTGAACTGTTCCCTCTAAAGAGCTGTAGATATCAGAAGTACATCTAGGCTCTTTTTTTTCCCCTTTATTTTTATGATTATATTTATGCCAATCTATTTACCCCCTTTATCACCCCCCTTTAATGTTTTTATATGTATATTGTTGTTGCACAGTGTATATAAGGCATTTTTTTATATGTAAACATAAAATTATACGTTAATATGTAGATATCCAAATATGTCCTATTTGTCTTTATGCGGATTTATGTGTTTTTTTTTTCTGAATAAAGAAATGCTATTATGGTTTTTTAAAGTTTGGCAGCTTGAATATAATTCAAATTATCACGACGATGAAGTATATCAAATACCAGCTTCTATTTTAAAAATGAGTACATGTAAGAAGAAAGTGACGTAACTTACAGTTAGTTGTGCGCGTTGAGCTTCGTCATGATTGATTGGGTTCTTTTGTACGGCTTCCCACAAGGCTTCATATGCACGACCATCATATCTGCCAAGAGCAGAATTAAGTTGACGATCAGAGAATCCAAAGGCATCTGTGAGGGGTATGGCATCCTTGGCAATAGAAAGTACAGCCTGGTGATATGCTTGCTTGATTGTGACCAATTCTAATGGAGAAACTGTGCTAGTGGCAAGAAACGTGGCAGAAGTAGCCAAATAATGCAGGCAAAACTATATATATAAAAACAATTAGCAGGACGGCTTTCATAAAAATATCTGCCTTACGAGATCAGTTAAGCGCTTCAACACATCACCCAAGGGAGTCGATTTGGCTTGTTGAGCTTTTTGAATCATTGAATGGACGACAAGGTACTCTGCGTGTGCAAAGTTAATATCCCAGCACTCGACGCTGGCTTCAGACCAGGAGAGGCCTGCTTGTAATTGCTGAGCCAACTGACGGACCAACCTTGCAGATCTCGCCTTGAACAAAGCCAATTGAACATTAGGGTCCAACAGCTGCTCATGGCTCTTGATGGGCAATAACTTTACATCTTCCTTTACGTACGCTGCGGTGCTGTAGACTTGTTTCTGACTGGCTAACTGCTTGAGCAGGAATCGAGCTACCTGTTGTGATAAGACATAGTTATCTCCTTCATAAGTATTAGAAGGCACAAAGGTGGCAAACATATCTGCTACACCGCTAAAGATGGAATAACCATGTCCTCCCATGGCTTTGCGGCATTCCTCAATGCCGTCCGTCGATCGACGCGTACCCCAACTCTTGAGCGCACAGGATGTCGCATGCACCTCGGGCAACGACTGGGCCTCGCCTATCTCCAATTGTTTGGTCAATGCTTCAAATTGACCGTACAAGTCCTTGCTTGTGATATAAATGCCATATGCGATAGAAATCAATGGCATCAAACGGTGTTGCACAGATGAATACTCGATCACTGGAGTTTCGAGGTTGGGTCCAAATTGACGGCGCACCGTACAGTAGCGTGTCGTGATTGTCGCAGCCTTGGCCAACTTGAGCCCAGCGTCCGCAAAAATATCGACACGAAGCTTGACCATACCACCATATGAAAGCTTATCATGAACAGGAGCCACATATTTGCCCTCTCGTGTCACTTGAGCAAACTTCATCAACATGTTGTCTCGCGGGATTCGAACATGGTCAAAGATGGCAACTATATACATGGATTAATTTTGGTCTCTTTGAAGGGTCCGCGCATCACCTACATCCGTTATCCATCGTCGCAAACCCTCCATAAGCCTTGGGACCTATATCACCTACAGTTATTCCAGGAAGTGGTTTGTGATCTATAGGTGACCGAATAGGAACAATAAATAGGTGTGGTCCATAAGATTTATTGGCAATCACAAGTTGAGCCTATAATTCGGGTTACATTCTCAAAAGTAGTGTCAACCTGTTTATGGCCTTACTTGTACTACAGCATGGGTGCTCACAACACCTAGTCCACCAATCCACCACTTCGCAGCCTAAAAGGAAATATGAGCAACATTCACATGTTTTTCTCGGTTTTGTTACTTGCCGTTAAATCTGGGGTATGAATAATGAATTCATCTGTCTTTTCGTCAAATAAAGCAACTGTCTTTAGTCCTGCCACATTCGATCCATGGCTGTTTCCAAAAAGAAGATGAACCAAACAAAGCAAAAAAAAGCAAGGGGGGAAACTAACCTTAATTCAGTTTGTGCATAACATCCAATGATTGCAAGTCGTTTTGCTGGATCATACCATTTTTTAATCTGCTCTGGTGTACCTTGTGCTTGGATAACAGACATGAAGGCAGAATAGTGCAAAGAAAGCTGAAGTAACAGAAAATGTTACAAAAAAGGAAAGGTGTCTCTATGGTTACTTACAGGGTTGAGCATATCAACATATAACACCAAGGCACTAAACTCTTGTTGACTCAAATGATGCTCTTCTTCCAATTCAATCAATCGTTTGGCCATCTTTAATGAATGGGCCAATTGCTACAAGCAAATCTATTAGTCATCCTCTTTTAAAATTACTCTCTTGGTTTACTTCGGCTCTATTTTTAAAATGCATAGGAAACTTGTCAAATACAGGTTCACTTTCTGCAATCTTTTTCGCTTTTTGATTTGCATCATATGAATTATTTAACAGTAACTTGTTCATGTCTTGAATTCTAAAGGAAGCACTTTGACGTGCTTTCTCCACATCAATCGACATTTGCTTCAAGTAAAGATTATTATCCATCATGAAAAATATAAAGTAAAGAAAGAAAAAAAAAAAAAAGAAAAAGTTTATTTTTTTTCCCCTCTCCTTGTTTTGTGTTTTCACATCGTACAGTTGTCGAAATGGAGACGAAAGATGTGGTACAATCCACCTCCTTGGTTTCGCAGATTCTTCAAGCAGCAAAAGTAACCCGCCCACAAGTCAAGAAAAAAATAGCATTGCGCTTAGAAAGCTATAAAGAGATATAGAATATAGAAAACTTTGAATTTTATTGTTATTAATTTAAAAAAGTACGGCTCAGAGAGCGTAGTACCACATCTTTTGTCTCCATTTCGGCAACTGTACGATTTTTATACTTGATTACTTAATTGATTCTTACTACAGAACATCCTAATTGATATTTTACACAGTCCTTGTATTACTAATGAAGGGACTGCAAAGTACGCACATATTCTATTTCTTTCTTTCCTTCTCTCATTCTCTAATTCATTCACATGTCAACTTTCAAGATTTAAATGTGTCCACCTTCTTTGAAGGAACGGAATTCTCTGAATGGAATTTTGTTTCTCAACTTAATCCCACTGCAGAGCCTTGGGGAACTTCCTGCAGAGGCTTTGGTAGAGCTATGGGGAACTTGCAAAATTCATTACCATTAAGCAAAACTTCCTGAACGACGTGGACAAACTCAAAAACAGTGCTAAAGTGCCTAGTGAAATCAAGTCCTTTCTTGAACATGTGGTAAAAAGATATTTCATTTTTTATTTATATTTATCTCTAACAATATCCTTCCATTTGATTTCATAGAAAGTTGACAGCAGTAATGGTAAGCAGATGATTATCAAGAACAATAACGGAATTATCGTCGCAACCCCAATTGACAATACAACATTTCATGTCTTTCACCAACCATAGCCCAGCACCCAGCCCAATAAAAAAAGAAAGATAGCAATCGATGACGATGACTTTTGGAGTAGCTGGCAGGAGTACTTTGATGAATGTGGATGCCACAAGTACTGTCATATTATCGAGTGTGATTACACCATTCAATGTAAACTAAGTTATGATGTTGATCTGTATGAGCAACTGGGTAACAACAAGCACCAAGTGGTAAAATCACCGTTCATGGATTTTGGTGCATACACCGCCAAGTTTATACAAGGGTTAAAGAATAGGAATGAAAGAAGAATCATGAAGGCTCTGTTAGATGACAAGCACTGGGAGGAGATTGAGGGGGGCAGCAATTCAGCCAACGCAACATACGTTTATGATTTTTTATGTTGATAAACAAGTATATGACAAATTGCTCGGCCATTGAAAACAGTGAGTCCATGTTCAATTACCACCTCGTTTGGCCGCTCTTAAGTTTGGTAGTAAAGACAGCAACTTTACCAGCCAGATACTCTTTGTTTAAAACGGGTGGAACTATACTGGGCTCCTCTGATGAGATATTCAAGGCAGATGGTGCTGTTGAATTGGATGGTATCGAGTTTTGTTTACTTGAAACATCTGGTGTATATAAAATCTCGGACAGCAGTCGTTTCTGATGTGTTTGATGAGATAATCATTGTAATGACCCGAGTATAATAAAGTAGAGCATATATTCTACTTTGCATTCCTCTATCGCATCTGATGAGAATAAGAATAAACGTACTGACAACAATAACATAAGCATAAATAATGTCAGTGGCGACAATAATATAAATAGCAGTCATAGATTCTCTCTCCCTATTAAACGCACACGCGTCTTATTTTAATAATATTCAGCTCTTCTTAATAAAGAATGTAATTCGCAAGTTGTCGACTTAATAGCTTTTTTACAATAACAAAGCTGAATACAACAGTTTCGGCAAGGATCACGTAAAGGGTTCGTTTGGCGCATTGACGTTTCTGCGAAGGATCTTAAAAACGTGTTTTTGTGCTACTGAAGACACGCTGCGCGAGTTGAAGGTGATATTTGTGCATGCAAGAGGAAAGACTGCCGCTTAATTTTGATTTAAACATTACACCAATATTAACTTTTTTTAAAATAGGTAAACGCATCTATCTGTGATCATTAGAAATGCCCACCAAAGATGTCCAGGTTCTGGAACATTTGTCATATACTGACATTCCAGCAGATGTAAGCCAAGTTGACAAGGTCTTGAACCTTGGGAATCTTGTTTGGAAGTTGAACGTAAGCTAAAAATAAGCCAAATAATACTTTGTAACTAATAATATATCTACTTTATAGGATTGCCTCCAAAAATCATGCAAAATAATAAATAGAATGAAGGAGGAACATACCAATTATAAAGTTATGCAACAATTATTTCCAAACAATCAGCCAAGAATGAATTTAGCAACATTGATGCAAAATGATACCCAATGGCCCGTAAAAGGCAACGGCTACGGTATCATTTTGCCCCAACAAATTGATGACTGTGATTTGGACTGTACCACTGTACCTGCAAAACAACAATCAGTTAACTTGCAGTTATTTGATTTATATATATATATATATATAAACTATTCAGTATGCTTACTATGAATTGTATTTACGCCATTGAAAAATAATCAAAGAGCTTTTCAATTTGTTCAACATTGTACTTCCTGTAAGAACCTTGGGTTTTAGTTATAGGAGTGTTATGCTTCATTTTTGATTTCTTCTCGTAGATCAACATTTATAAATTCATGTACACAAGATAATGAATTGCTCAATTTGTTTTATTTTCTCAAACAGTAGTTACATAATGCATCAAGTGGAGGTAGTAATTTTATGAGTGACTGTCCACTGGTAGTAATACAACAATGCTATCGTAGGTTGTCCGACAACACAAAACACAATCCTACAAAGAAAAATAATAAGAGAAAAGTCATATAATAATAAACTGAGCTTACCAAAAGATAGTATTGCCTAATGCTGTTCCTTTTCCTCTCCATTTTTCCAAGGGACGCGTAATGGCAATCAGGGGAATCTGACCAAGCATACCCCAAAAGGCAAATCCGGTGATCGAATGAGTAGGGATACCTACCAAGAATTCATGCAAGACAGCCGAGACAAAAAAGACAATGAATTGACAGAGAGCTGGGGGCATACCAAGTTGAACTGAGGGTATATAGACATGACGCTTGAAAAAGAGATAGACTGGACGATTCCATAATCGCCAGTAGGTAGCCAAGTTGCCCGAGTTCCACCAGGCGAGATAAAACGTACGATCGCCAAACCGCAGTACTTCACTCAGAGCATTCAAAAAGGCATGGAATAGAGCATAAAACATCAGCAGCCAGATGACCACAGCAGTTGTTGACAGTTTCAAGACACGCTCGACAATAGTTACAAAGTTCATGTTCTCGAGGGCTTGAATCGAGTTGGCCAAGGTTGGTTTGGCATATTGCTCGGTCAGGACATACATCATGACCAAGCAAGTGACGAATTCACCTACACGTTTCAGAAAGAAGGTTGTTCGGAATGTTGGTGTTCGAGGATAAGATACTTGGTAACACAGTGTAGGCGCAAAGTAAAAATAGAGCAAATTTTTCACATTCACGTTGTTTGGATAGCTCTCTTCGTAAAAGTCAATGGTCTTGCTCTGAAGATAAGCTTGACGTAATTCGCGATTGACAAGAACAAAGGATGTGAGTTTTAGAAAAGTGATAAGGCAAAGAAATATAACGGCTGAACCAACTATATATGAATGTATTACAGATGAGATAAAAGACACATGAAATAGAATGTTATTACCTAATGGATGATAGATGCGTGTATAGACGAGATAAGAGGGGAATGTAAGCAAGAATACCAAATGGGATATATGAGTGATAGCCAAGACCCTTTCATAAAGAGCCAATTTCTTTATAAATTCAGGTTTATCATCCTTTGCTAATAAAGCAAGTTTCCCCATGGCAGATTCTATAATGTATGAAATAAAGATACTTAGAGGAACACATAACCAAGCAAAGAAGAAGAAGAAGTAATCCTTGATAGGTATATAACTATGTGGTAATCGAATCAATAGACCATATTTCATCCAATTTTCAATGATTAATCGAATGTTACTTGCACCCAGCACAAGCACTGATAACAATGTAAGCTTTATACAAATCAAATCGTTATAACTTACTGCCTAGTCTTAAAAATCCACTATAGTTCTCTGGGGGAGCTTCCTTGGATAAGACAGATGCCTTTGTGACAGTATGAATGGGTAATACATGTGAAAAGCCCTCATACTGTTTATCTCTTTCTTCCTTTATAGGCTCTGATTCTTTCTTATGTGTCAAGCGTAAATCCCTTCTTTGTCTTGGCTCTGATTGATCATCTTCACTATCTGTCAATACCTTTAGAGGTCTTCTTCTGACAGTAGTCATTATTATTATTATTAAAAAAAGTTGTCAAAGAAGAGAAAGAAAAAGAGATGAAAATAGTAATTGAAACACAGTAAAATATTAAGGGTAGATCACATGTAAACATGTATTTTTTAAACAACAAACACACCAATTAATCTTTTAGCATAATAATAATAAAAATGACAGGCCCCGGCTAAATTTTTATATCTCTCTTTTTTCTTCTTCTTTCATTATTATTATGCTTAGAACAACTCTTGTCCGTACTTATTCCTCACTCAACAGACCAGGACCACTTCCACTTGGAAATAAAAAGCAACAAAAAGAAATGTTGGACCTCATTCGAAAGAGACAAGAACAAGACGTACAAAGTACAGAATTACACCAAGACGCAATAAAAAAACCACAAGCTGAATTCGAGGGTGATGTCAACCCAAAGACAGGTGAAGTCAATGGCCCAAAGACTGAACCTGTTAAACATAATGACTGGAGCTTTGGTGGAAGAGTGACTGATTTTTAATAAAGATTATTGTTTCTTTGATTTAGCCTGCCTTGCTTTCTTTCTTAGGTGATATTGTCTTCGATATCCTTCAAACCCTTCTTGAAACTGTTTAGGTAAATCAGACAATAGACTCAATGACCTGTTGTTGGCGTCAAACTCCAAGTTGAAGGCCCTTAGCGCATTATTACAATGAACAACAAATCTATGATTAATGATGAGTAATGTCCTTTTTTCTTTTTGTAAATGTTGTTACTTTTGTGCATAGATAATCTTTTCTGAATACATTCCAGATCTATAAAAGAAGACAAGACCACCTGCTACAGTTAATAAGGCAATAGTGTTTATTAAATGAACAGTAAAGATCTAAGATATAGACGTCATTACAACTCTTCTTATTCACAATGTCACTCACTTTGCTGGGATCAATAAAGACAGCATAAAAAAAGTAGGCTAAAAATATAAATAAGGCTACGAGAAGAGCTATATATATATATATATATTGTCTGTTAACTATCTGTTGTTGTTGTTATTAACATCACAAGTTACCTTCATATTTTCTTTTTCTTTTCAATAATCTCGTCATGTTGCCCTTTAATCTTTCTTCAAATATAACAAGATCTCGGTATGTTGCTTGATTCAGTCGGGGTTCATTCTCCTCTTGATTAGAGTTCATAATTTGAAAATATGTACAAAAGGGAAAAGAGTAAAAATAAAAATATAGTGATGACCTCAGTGTGATCTCAAAAAGGGTATGCCATTTCTATTTTGGGTATGCACTTTACAAAGAGCGACAAAGTATCGTTTTGCATAATTATGACATAGGAGCATAAATCAAGAGCATAAATACCCTTACGATTTGCGCAATCGTGGTGTAATTTATTGTTTTTCTTCTCTATTTTATTTTACACATAATATGAACTCTTTAACTAAATCTGTCGCTGTATTCGGTCGTGCTACCAAGCAAGTCTACTTTACTCCTGCTGCATCACTTCATGTATCCTCTTTGCTTGCTCGTGAATCTGTCGTTGACAAGGCCAAGAATGTGGCTGACCAGGTAAACAAGAAGACCGGTGAAAAGTTGAGCGACGTTCTCGAAGGTGCCGAAAAGGTAACAGAAACTGCCACTCATCAAGCCAAAAAAGTCAAGGACAAGGCTACTCATTTGACAGATGATGCCATGCACGAAGCTGACAAACGTACTCCTTCCGAAAAGACAATCTTAGAAACCTTAAAGGGTGGTGTTGAAGCCGCAAAGGAAGCTGTTGGCCTTGGTTCAAAGAAGGCAAGTCATACTGCTGAAGAATTCAAGGATGAGGCAGCCACAAAAGCTAAGCGCGTTATGCACAGTGTTGATGAAGCCTCTGATAAAGCAAGTAACGCTGCTCACCACGCAAAGAAAACGGCAGGTAGCGTCGCTGATGACGTCAAGGCCAAGGCAAACGAAACCGCTCGTGATGCACGCGATACAACCACAAATGTTGCTTATGAAGCTCAAAACAAGGCTGCTAATGCTGCTACTGGTGCAAAGGAAAAGGCAAAGAAGGCTGCTGACTCTATGGGACACTAAATTTTGTATTTATTTCGTGTATTTTGTTTCTTTACATAATAAACATTTCTTTTGTACATAATTTTTTCTAGTCTATTTCATATTGAACAAGCACAGTCTCTTCTACATAGGCAGGTTCTTCCATAGGTCCAGGATGACAGTCCTTTTGACAGACAAACGCCAGGATAGTGCCAAACTCCATACCGGCGCTCCAACTGTCAAGCAAAGATCTTTTGTTGTTTGCATTAGCAGACTTTTCTGCTTCACTCGCATACTCCGTTGTCGGTAAAATAGAAAGCACGTTAGGCATCAGCTGAAACTCAAACACTTTAGGTCCTTTACAGTATTTACAAGGTGTCGTAATCAGTTGCTGCTGCTGGGGTCGAAGTGCAGAGTAAAACAACGGCTGACCAGCGAATTCGTACCGCACACACTGTGATGGCTCCAATTCGACACGTTCTGTGAACTTTTTGAACTGCTTATCGAATCCTTTTGGCAGTTGTTGTTTTTCATAAGTCTCACCCTGCCAAGTCTCTCCGCTATTCTCATCGACTTCCATCAGCAGCTCCTTTTCCATTTCCAAATACTCTTTATACCGACTCATGTCAATGTTTCCATAGCGTGGCTCTTTTGGTTCTTCGTCAATATAAAGATATTGTCCAGGGAATTTAGGAAGATCGGATGCATTCACAGGCGGTGATTGAATGCTTAGCTTACTCAGTTGATCGGCAATGTCTACTGTTTCTTTCTTTGTATCAAAGGATGAGGTGGGTTTCATGCCAAATAAAGGTTTGGGCTCCGCTGCTTTGGCTGCAGCCTTTGCAAATGATCCAGCTGAACTTCCCCAAAGATCACCCAGCTAATAAACAATTAGTTCAATTAAAAGAGAATATATTTATATATATCACTTACTTGAAATCCTTGACCGAACCCTGTTTGATTTGCAGCAGCCGCTGCCTTTCGCTTTTCCTCTTTTTTACGCTTTTCTTCTTCTTTTTGTCGCTGTGCCTTCAAATAAACTTCATCCACAATATGCGAACGAACGATCTTGAAACTAATATGTATAAGTCCCCTTCTTCAATTATTTTTTTAAAAAAAACAACACACAAACCTTCCTTCTTTCTTCATACATGCTCGTTTATTACAGGCCCAAACGTAAACTACTCTGTGATAAGCAGATTCAGGAAGTGGTGCATAGCTCTGAAATAAAAGATACATCAGATCTCCACATATACGACAGGTGCAATATTCTGCTGAGGGTAGATGTTTTGGATCAAGCCACACCTAAAGAAACACGAATGAAGCAGAGTGAATGCATGTACATAAAGCAAAGTTTTTTTTCTTCTTTACAGGAATACCACCAATTTTGGAAGCATAGGCGTCATTATCAACCTCTATTTCTCCATCGGGAAGTCCTAGTAAAACATTGCTTTGCTTTGATTGCTTCTTGTTTGACATTAGAAGAAAAAAAAAAGTATTTCTCAGCAAATTTCAAAGCCGGAAAAACTTGTTAATTTGAGAAAGCGCTAAGCATAACTCAGGAGTACAGTGTCTTCCATTCGTACGGCTCAAACGAAGAAGATAGTCTCAACCATAAGTCAAGAAAAAATAGAACAATGCGCTTAGAGGACTATGAAAGAGACATAGAATATAGAAAACTTTTTATTGTTAATAAATTAAAGCTACGGATAAAATAGCACGGCTTAGAGAGCGTAGTACTACATCTGAAGTCGACTGGAGGCAGCTGTACGAATGGCAAAAGAAAGTATTTACGCTGAAGATGGAAGTCACGTAATGTATTCGGAAGAAGAAATAGTCCCATCGAATCTTCAAACATTGATGACATTTAATCAATGCAAAAGTGCTCAGAAGAAAGTTGCCTCTGACTTTCGAGGAACAGCTTAATCAACAAATGTAAGAAATGGTTGAGGATATAGAAGTTGATAGCTTTTTAATAGGAAGCCATAAATTCATCACTTAATTCCATATTATAAGCATATATCTCCGTATGCCAGATCGTTCAGAGCGATTTGTGTACAAGAACCGTATCGTTGCCGGAATGGAAGAAGAAGGTGATGTGACAAAGGCTCTTTCACGCATTATTTTCAAATAATCTATATAGTAGAAAACTAAGGTTGTAAACCAATTTAACCTTGGTGGCTGAAAATCAGCTTGCTAAACGCAATGGCGATAAGAACACACATCATGAGATACTCTGCTTAAACAAAGCTTGGCATGGCGCACATTATCACTAGCAGTGAAGAGAACAGGAGCAAAGGTAAGGATATATTCACCCACTGTAATATCATGCATTATAATACCAGATTTCTCCAGAACATCTAAATCTTGAGAGATAGGACAGGTAAGCTCACTGCATGAGTACAAATGAAAAACTGGCTATTGTACTTGTTGTTTAATAACTCCCGTAAAGCTTGTAAAATTGAGGTTTTATTTAAAATATATTTAGAGTAGCTGCATAAAAAGGTTCGGGTATAAGAGCATAAAAGACAATAATTGAGACATAAGATTGAGCAGTATAATCATTCAAGCATAGAGCCATATTCATAAAAGTAAGAACTGGCTAGAACATATTGCATAAGTGGGCATAAAGGTTGATTTACTTGAAGTATATTATTGATAATGATATTTGCTATGTGATTTTTTATTTCTATTTCTGCTTTTCGTAACAATAGCCTGTAGCACATGGGACTTCAAAGATGGTGTAATGGAGTTATGGCTATTCAGATTATTTTCGTCACACCGGTTTTGAAAAATAGTGACTATGTCCAAAAGCTTATCAAAAAAGCCAAAAAGAGAAGAAAACTCTGTAATGGTCATAGGGAACCGAAGGTGGTGCAGCTCGGTCATAGTGTAAACGTTGCCCTGGCGTTCAACAAGGAAAAAAGAAACATTTGCGCCAACAGCTTGGATAGCAATGGCGCACTTCAGATTATGAGCGTCAATTGTATTTTTGCAAAATATACCTAGTCAGTATAAATCCAGATGAATCTTTTGGTGCAATCCTGCTGCACTCAACGGCTCCACCTCCACAAAACCAATTGATTTCATGTTGGCAGTAATCGTACCATCCGGCCGTTCTTTACTGAGGTTTAGATGGCGCTGTGACTCCTCATTTGGTGTGCTTGTAAAATCGAATTACACTGAAAAATTGTGGTCTTGCGTGTCTTCAAAAAGACAATGAAAAACTGCTAATAAATACCTAGAGCAGAGCTTTGTTTCTAGGATATCATTACTTGAAGCAATAAACGGTAGCTCTTGCACAGCTTTCTGTAAGTAGATAACCAGCTTCAGTTGGTTTTGATCAAGCTGAAGAAGACGCTGTGCCAATCGGACTTGAACTTGTATTCTGGTCACTCTTTCTTGGAGACGGAATGAATGAAAAAAAAAAAAAAAAAAAAAAGGTTTATTAATTTATATTTTGGCTTGTTTGCCAAATACAATATTTGCTTCCTCGTGTACCCATTGTGTTGACTTTGAAGCAATGTCCTGCACTAATTCATGCTGAGAGCACCAATGTTGAGCAGCCAAGACGTCTTCTTCTGCACCTTCAAGTTGATTAGATAAACCAAAGGCAGCTTGTTCTAAAAGTAAAGATCCAGCAAGTACTCTTCCGAGAGCAAACATGAGTTGACGTGAGTTTATCTCTAAATAGGAGCGTGATTGATCCTTTTGAACAAAGTTTTGAATATTTTTGAGAGCTGTGCGAATTATTTGAGCGGGTTGTTTTAGACGTTCAGATGCTTGGACAGCCTTGTCTAGCTTATCATCCACAGTCTAGAGCATATAGATTGTTAGTTTTCATCCTATGTGAATGCGTTTATAGCTGCACGTACCTTCTTGAATACGTTCAGGCAAGCAAACTTTGTCTCCTGCATGACTCTCAAGACATCCATAGCCATCACATTCGTCGTGCCTTCCCAAATCGTGTTGACTTGCGCATCACGTAAAAGACGACCCATGCCAGTATCTTCCATGTATCCTTGGCCACCGAGAGCTTCCATGGCTTCACTGATCGCCTGTACACCCACTTTGCATACATACCCCTTTGCAATGGGTGTTAAGAAGCGTAGCATTTGGGCATCTTCCTTTGTAGCCTTTTGACACTCTACGCGGCCTAAAAGCTCAGTGCAGTAAAATGCAATCTGTAAACCGGCGCGGAAAACAAGTTCGAGCTGAGCAAGGGTAGTGATATGAAGTGGTGTCTTGTCAAGTGTTCGACCGAATGCTTCACGCTTACTGGCGAAATCTTTGGCGATGGCTAAACTTCTGCGAAGGTTACAGACAACGCCGATACAGGCATAAATACGGGTAATATTTAATATGGATGCTATACCAGGAACACCACGGCCAGGGCTTCCAAGCTACATTTAAATTAAATTGATATACTTGTACAATAAAGAGGGGGGTAATGCTTCTTACCATGACTGCATTCATACCGGATAATTCAAGTTCTGCAGTGGGAAGCCCCTTTGTACCATACTTATTTTTTAATCTATGCACACGAACACCGTTCAATGTGCCATCAGGGTTTCTCATTTTAGCGACAAAGAGAGATAAACCTTTGCTTCCCTACGTATAATATTTTAAGAAAAAAGAGATAATAAATAATGTACTGCTTACTGGACGAACAGTGCCATCTTTAGGATTCACATCACGAGCCAAGAGGACGGTCATATCTGCAGTGGTAGCACTGGAGAACCATTTGAATCCTGAAATGGACCAAGTGTTGGTGGATGGATCCTGAAGTTCGGCTATTGTTTCTGTTCTTCCAACATCACTGCCACCTGGACGTTCAGTCATCCACTGGCCGCTTGTCCAAAATACTTTAGGATCACGACTAAGCAGAATGTGTCTATTAGAAAAGGGTTTATCTATATTAAAGAAACAAAATACCTGATCAATCGAGTGTAGATGTCTTCTTTCATTTCTTTTGTGCCAAGTAACTCAATGACACGAGCAGCGCCGTCTTGAAAAAAAAAAAAAGGTAAGTTTTCGTACAACATCACTCCTATAATCTTTTTACCAGTCATTGCCAAAGGACATGAATACATGGCAGAGGAAGGTGCATAGAGGTATTGCTTTGCAAATTGATAAATACGTGAGTATTCGTTATACTTGCGTTCATAACCAATGGCAATAAGACTATATATTTACATAAGATTGTGTATGTGTATCTAAAAAAAAGCTTACCCTTCCTCTGCAGCTACATCATTCAATTCCTTCCATCCTTTTGCTGTGGTTATTTCATCTACTCTTTTGCACCATGCATCATACTGCTTTAATCGAGGATAATTACTGGGATCTTCTACATCATTGCCCATCGTCAACACATCTTGTAGACCAATATTAGTCTCTTTGTATGAATAACATGTTTATATCTTACCATGAATCACTCTTTCACCAAATCTATTCAAGTCAGGTTCAATGTCATCTAACACAGACTTGGGCATAGTTCTTTTCAAAATGTTCTTTAATACGATATCATCTTCATATTGATTTTTCAAAACAGGTGGTTCCTATAATAGAAAGTTAAAGAGTCTACGACAACAAATGATGTGTCTATTTTTACTTGGATAAATCCAGAGTCAGCACTGGCAAGCTTTGGTATCATGGCTCAAGTATAAAAAAAAAGAAAACCCTGAGAACTAAATGCATTTTTATATGTAAAGTGAGGAGCATGTGAAAAAACCCTCCCTTTGGAATATAGACGGATAAAATATTTAACCTTCTCACACAGAGTAATAAAAAAAAAGACGATATGCATAAAACAAGAGGGTGACAACATATGTATACAAATTTAGAAAAATAGACAATTAATAACCAAGCAAAATAAGCCTATAAACACATACAATTGTGAATGGTGTAGTTTACAACAGACAACACGCATGGGTTTTGTATATTTGAAAGGATACATTTTCTGCATTAAAAAAAAACTTGCGATTTTTTTTTTCGTCTTTTTTTTTTTTTTTTTTTTTTTTGTAATGTCTTCAGAACCTTGTCCACTTTGTAAAACTGATTTAACTTCAAGTCAATCCAATATCGATACATGGCTTCAGTGTGATGCGTGTTCTGACTGGTATCATGCTCATTGTCTGAAGATTGATAATATTGGACTAGTAGAAAAATTTTATTGTCCACAATGTCAAGCAAAATGGGGACCAACAACATGTGAGTTTAAGGATTATATAAATATATTGGGCATATTTTTTGACTGCTGAAAAATAAACTACAGATAAATCCATTCGAAAATCATCTCGATCTCAGGCTAGATTGAACTATGCAGACCTAAACGAAGGAACAGCTGCAGGAGACGAACGGATCTGGCAAAAGCTACTGAGAGCAAAGACATTTCAAAAAGATCGATTTGAAAGATATCCAGCTGATAAAGTCAACTTGGATTTGTTCAGAAAGACAGGATTCAAAGAACCTTTTGTGATTGAAAAGAATGAACCCGCTTTTGGAATGAAGATGCCAAGTGACCTGACAGTCCAGAAAGTGGCTGATTTAGTTGGAAGAGACCGACCGATTGAAGTGATTGATGTCGCAACACAATCTGAAATCACAGGTTGGACACTAGGTCGTTGGGCGGATTATTACACACATCCCGATCGAGACAGGATTCGTAACGTGATCAGCTTGGAAATAAGTGAGACAGCTTTAGCAGAAAAGATAACAAGACCGACTGTTGTCAGAGAGATGGATTGGGTGGATCATATGTGGCCAAAGAAGATAAAAGAGCGTCCAAAAGTGCAATTGTATTGTTTGATGGGCACAAGGGACTCTTATACTGATTTGTAAGTTCTTGTCTTTAATATTTCTTTGCTTTTAATGTATAAAAATGTCAATTACTATTCTAGTCATATTGACTTTGGTGGAAGTTCGGTAAGGAAAAAAAAAAAAAAAAAAAAAAAAAAGGCATTTAAATGGCAAGATACTTACTTTTTTTTTTTTGTAGGTATTCTATCACGTTCTTAGCGGACTAAAGACGTTTTACTTGGTTGAGCCAACACCCAAAAACTTGAAAAAGTACCAAAAATGGTCATCATCGCCCGATCAATCTGTTACTTTCTTTGGAGATTTAGTAAAAGAATGTTACTCTATCGAACTGAAGGCTGGAAACACAATGTATGTAAAGACACTATATAAATATATGTAAACCCAACCCCCTTCTTTATATAGGTTTATTCCAACTGGTTGGATCCATGCTGTTTATACACCTGAAGATGCACTTGTCATTGGTGGTAACTTTTTACACACATTCAATATCGCTACCCAGCTACGTGTCTATCAAATTGAACAAGCAACGGATGTACCCTTGAAGTTTCGGTTCCCTTACTATAAAAAACTAAACTGGTACGCTCTCGTCAAGTTTGATGAATGGTTAAAGGAGAAGAAGACATTTTCTTACTTTGAACTTGAAAGTATGGCTGTCTTGGCTCTCTTCTTTGCAAATAATCTTACAGAAGACATTGGTCATGAAAAGAAGGGTGCATTGAGTCAAAGCATCAGAAATCGACACGAGATTCCAGACACAATTGAAGATCCTCTTGATTTAACCAAACGAGTGCTTGAAAATTCAAAACTGGCTTTACTTTCGATTGATATTCCACTAGCCAAGACCAGTCCAAAGAAGAAGAAGAAGAATAATCCAAAAAAGCCAAAATTGCCCAAAGATGAAGTAACTGTAGCTGATGATGAAGATGAAGAAGATACAGAAGAAACGGGAGCAGTCAAGGATGAAGAAGATGACGATTGGAATCCTAATGAGGATTATGATGATGACTATGAAGATGTGAATATTGTGAATATACCCATGCAAATGAACCATCCATCTGTTAAGCCCATAAAAAAGATCAGTCAAAGGCAAACTTTAGGAAACAGTGATGAAGATGACATGGGAACATCCTCAGCAAGGAAGCCAACGAAGCCAATTGAAAAGAGAAAGAGGTCTGACTCATGCAGCTCTTCACAGAAAAGTACAACTGTAAAGCAAAGATTGCTTGAACGAATGTTGAATAAACGCCGTTAGTTTCTTTTATTTTAAAAGTAGACGATGTTTTTTTTTTTGAAATTAAAATTTAGACATCCTGTTTACAAACAAAAAAGGTTGTTTAGTTTTTTAGATGAAGAAGGAGAAAAGTCAAATACAATTTATCTGCACCATGATTTATTCTACTCTTAATCCATCCCTCAGGCAAGAAGTGCAGCCATCATCGGGAGATGTAGAGTGAAGGTGCCTGTGTTGTGGACTTTCTTGCCTTGGCCCCCCTTGGCTCTTTGTTTACTTGTATACTGATAAAGGTAATCCTTATTTTTTAGCTTTGTTGGATGTTTCGCGTAATAAATACAGCATATTCCTATGTCCAGGATCTATAAACACGCACTTGCCAGTGGTATTTTGGAGTTCTTCTGTTGTCAATTTGTGTATATATGTAAATTCCTTATCGTTATTTGTAGTAAAGATTGTACCGGTGCTCCGCGAACCACTTTTGGTCGGTTCTTAGTTTTGCTTGACAACTGAGACATCAATGCCATCAGTTTCAATAACTTTGGCAAAATTCATTTCCAACGACGTTGGCTTTGAAGGTTTAAACGATAGGTTCTTACAAAAAGTATACTCCTAAACAAGTTGAAAAACTCTTTGATTTAATCATCGAAGAAGGCTTCACTGGGATTAATGTTCGCACTGCTTTTTTTATATTGATCTTTTTGGTTAACTTAAATCTCTTTTGACTTAAAACACTCCACATGTTGTAAACAAATTCCTGCCTTCATGATCAATTATAATTATTATCTACAGCTAACATTTGTCATCACAAGATGTATACTCAATTGGTTGAATAAGTGCCTGAAGATTTACATTAGGACAACAGCTTGTGGTAAAAGGCTTTGATATATCGTATAAATTAACTACATACCCAAATAAAAAAGATATACTTGGAAGTTATTGATTACTCACTGTCCATTCCAAATCAACTATTCAATAATTCTTCACTCTTCTCACTGTGGAAACAAGTTACGCATGTTTTTGAACATTATCTTGAAAAAGGATGAACGAATAAAGTCAGTAAAAAACAAAATGAAGAAGAATAGCGCCTCGCAAGAAGAAGTGCCGGCTATAGTGAAGACGATCGTAGAACAATGCAACAAAGTCAAAACGTATGTTTCGTCTGGAAAGATAAACGATTTACCAAAAGACCTGCTGCCTTCCCAAGATATCGACATGATTCACGATATATTTAGCTCTTATTCTCCTAACTATCAATTTGCGAAAGGCTCGATATATTATGACTGCAAAGTAAATGCCTTGAAGCATTTAAAAGTATTTTACAAACTATCAAGTATGTGTGAAATCCTTCAAGGAAAATAGTTTAATTGCTTTCCGCTGAGGAGGATATTCATTCCATCCTATATGACTATCGATACGCTTATCTTAAACTCGCAAATTTTGAAAAACCCTGTTACCAACCATTTGGACAAAGAAATAGTATGGGCTTCTGTTCTCAATGTCGCAGCAAAGGCAATGAATCCACAGGGTGAAAGAAAAACAATGAAGTTTAGGAGCATGCTGTTCACTGATGGTGTTGGTGTGTCTGTGTTGAAACAAAATGATGATATGAAGAAAGGCGATAGTGGTGCTGGTAGAAGAACGAAAGCAGTGGATGAAGAGGATTTCAAATATGTAGAAAAGTTGGGAAAAAAAGAGCTATTGGCTGGTGTTGGCAAGAGTGTGTTGATAGATCCTGGTCGGCGCGACATGCTATATTGCATGCATGAAGAAAGCACCATAGAAAACAGGAGGACATACATATACACAAGTAATCAAAGAACTATTAAAACAAAGTCAAGAAAATTCAAGAAGCTCTGGGAGAACTTGAAACCTGATGATGTCAGAGCTGCCGAAGTATCATTGTCAAAATGCAAATCTTCAACAGTTAATGGAGACAAGTTTGCCAAGTACCTCCAGAAAAGAGCAACAGTAACATCAGTCTTGAGTAAGTATTACGCAAATGAAGATATTCCTGCTGTAGAAACAAACTTACTGCCATTTCGAAAAATGAAGCTTTCCAGCTTTATAAATGGACAGCAAGCAGACAAGCGACTGGCCAGGAATCTGAGAATAAAGTTCGGTGATGATGCTACCCTGATAATTGGCAACTGATCTGCCGGAAATGTCAAGTTTCACGAGCCCATTAGAGGCGTTGGAATGAGAAGGATGCTAGCTAAACAAGGGTTCAAGTTACACCTCTAATTTGTGTCCTTCATGTCTGAGTAGTGAACTTGAAAAGTTCAAAAAAGTTCAAAATCCAAGACCTTTCCAGAGAGAAGAGCATCCAACTGTAACATGTCATGGCCTTTTAAGGTGATTCGTTTCGGTGCTTATAAACCCAACTCTTACGTTTATTATTTAGGTGCAAAAACCAACAATGTTTGGAGGCCACGACTGGTACAATTTCTCGTCATTGTCTTTGGAACCGTGATATAGTGGCCACTTTAAATTTTAGGCACATCCTTTTTGGGCTGCGTGTAAACGGAAAAAGACCAGAACGCTTTTGCAGACTCAGCGCACCTCCTTCTATTGGCTTCAAAAGAAAGGCGACCTCATCAGCTAGTAGTAGACCAACCAAGAAAACAACCAATCCTTTGTAGTTACCGCTGCATTAACCCATGATACAGGTAAGTCTTTGAACAATAAATTCGTTTCGTCTTCAAGTTTTTAGCATGTGTCTACAAAAAAATAGAACTGTCTATTTTTTTTTTTTTTTTTTTTTTCATTCACTTGTCTCAAATCTTTTTAGCGGGCGTCTCATTTATTTTAACTTATTTTTTTGTATCATCTCATTTGAGCTGTAATACAAATATAGGTAATTCTACCCGCCATTTGGCATTAGAACGACTGTAATGTCTAGATCCACGCATTTCCTTTTTTGATTATATTCGCGTCTGTAGTTGAGAATGAAATCCGATCGCTGTCGTTTACAATGACGTATTTGCCATGATGTTTAACATACTTATGAATAATAGCTCTTTATATATAAACATATACGCTTAATATTGTTCTTTGTTGTTAGTAGAAGCAAACAATAAGAATAACTAAATGTGTACATCCTTATGAATAAACAAGAAAAACTTTGGTTTTCCCTTTATAAAAACTTTTTATTTCTCCACTTTAATAAACAGTTCTTCTTTTCTTCTTTTCTATTTTTATTAAAGAAAAAAAAAATGTAAATGACATAGTACACTCGTCTAAAAAGAAAATGAGGATATAGCATCTAACTATTGTATAGATCCACTATCGATCATGGGACAAACACTATCTGAACCCATTGTCGAGAAATCGACTCATTCTGGAAAGAATAAACATTTATCATTTGCGTTATCCGCCATGCAAGGATGGAGATTAAGTAAAAAAGGAATTGAAACATAAAAGCGATAATAACTTATATATGCTTATAGCTATGGAGGATGCTCATTGTGCACAACTAGATTTAGATGGAACTGGAGCTTGCTTTTTTGGTGTTTATGATGGACATGGAGGTTTATATACATTTATATCATATACTGGGAAGAAGAGAAGAGAGAAACTGAAGATAATATATGCATTTAGGTTCTGCTGTTGCAAAATATACGGGAGAAAGTCTTCATCATCGTGTACGCGAGTCAGATTACTTTGACAAGAAGGAATATGCCAAGGCTTTGACAGATGCTTATATGAAATTGGATAAAGAACTTGCTGAAGGTATATACATATATATATATATATATATATATATATATGAGAAAAGCAAGAAGGCGTGAATGTGGAATTGACCATATATACATAGATCAATCATTCATTTGCGATCCCTCTGGTTGTACAGCCATTACTGCTCTTATTATTCCCGAAGAGAAAGCTATCTATGCTGTATGTAAACTTTACAGAGTAATAAGAAAAGTTAAACAATAAGACTGAAATTTATCTTAGGCAAATGCAGGAGATTCAAGAGCGATTATCAGTGTAAACGGTAAAAGCAAAGCATTGTCATATGACCACAAGCCATCTGATCCAAAGGAATCTGAGCGTATCAACAATGCTGGTGGTTTCGTAGAATTTAATCGTGTCAATGGTAATTATGCACAAGATTGATTTAAAAATCATAATGGTCGTCTTAATATCTTTAATAGGTAACCTCGCCCTTTCTCGCGCTATTGGAGATTTCGAGTTTAAGCAGAACAATGATTTACCACCCGAGAAGCAAGCAGTTACTTGTCATCCTGATGTTTTAGAGCACAAGATAACAGATGAAGATGAATTTTTGGTTTTAGCGTGTGATGGTATTTGGGATTGCATGACAAACCAACAAGTGGTCAATTATATACGTGAACAACTTGCTGAAAAGACGAAATTGGATGAGATTTGTGAGCAAATCATGGATCACTGTCTTTCACCTGATAATGATGGAGGAGGAGTTGGTTGTGATAATATGTCTATTATTATCGTAGCCATCTTGAATGGAAAGACAGAAGAAGAGTGGTATGAATGGATGGCAAGTCGTGCAGCTCCACCAAAGAAAGATGCACTTGGTAATGATATTTTATCAGATGGAAAGTTAGAAAACGAAAATGTAGCAAGTAAAGAAGAGACAAAGCCATAATGTCTCTCTGTTATTTCTGTCCATCTTTGTACTATGATTTTTGTTTGATTGTGTTTGCGTATACAACTATATATATGTGTGTATGTGTGTATGTGTGTTATTCATATAAATATAAAAAAATCGTTTCTCTCTCTCTCTCTCTCTCTCTCTCTCTCTTATTCTTTGTTCTTTGGTGCAATTTCAGTTTTTAATACTCGATTTGCCTTCTTTCTTGGTACAGGTGCTGTTTAAGTGTTAGCTTACATAGAATAAAGAGAAACAGTTCTTACCATTTTGATTCTCTCGTACATAAAACTTCCTCAATAGCATAATGGCTTCTTCATAAAAATAGCCTCCCTTTGATTCATATCCCTTCGAATGATCTGTCTCTAATCGTGGACTTGACATCTATTATTAGTAATTATTCATTCTCGAGCATATATCTTCCTCCTTACTCTGAATGCATGTTAAAGACTGAGCCGTTTCCTCCAAATTTATCGTTGCCACAGCCAAAATAGACATGTCGTATTCCAATCTGTCTTAGTGCAGAGGCACACATAATACAAGGTTCTACAGTGACATACAAATCTACATTGGAGAAAATAGTTGGATCATGCTCTTCTAATATTAAATCAATGGCCTCAATCTCTGCATGTCGTGTTGCCTGTTCAATGGATCATTTGTCTGGATGAACTCGTTTTTTTAAATAGTAATATTTACATTGCATGTCTCATTGGGTCTGTTACGTCCCCTTGCAAGGATAGTCTCGTTATTCAAAACAAAGACGCATCCTACAGGAACTTCCAAGTTATCATAAGCTTCCTGCGCTACATCAAGAGCCGCTTTCATAAATTTAGCATTGTATTGTGACATGAGCAAAATAGATTGTTTGTTTCAGTTGCTAACTGTCGGAGCTATGACCTGACGCGAAGAAAGGGAAAATCGCGCGGTTGTGAATATGCTACGCGCTTTGCACAGTTACTAGATATTCTAATAAAATATGAAGAGTGAGCAGTCTGAAAGTGAGAGTGACCATGTTGATCAACCAACAGCAGAACAAGTTCATTTTCAGGAAAAAAAAGCCGTCTATTGAATTAGACTCACAAGTCCAAGGCCATCCTTTAGAAGCTTTAATTGTATTAGATGACAATGTCAAAACCATGATATTCATTCTTGATTGGTCATGTAAACTTCACCTTGTTGGGATCAATGAATCCGAATAGTCTATATCAGAGTGTACTCAGATGCTTATTGATATCATTGTAATGATTAGTGATGAATGTATTACTTTACAAGAAAAGAGCTTCGTGATTGAAGCATGGATTTGCCTGCTTCAAACAATGACAGTCTCTTCAAGCCAAGGTGAATGTTGCTTTTTTGGTTAGACAATCATGAGTCAACTCAAAAGTACTATTGGTAAACAAAGAGGACAAACCAATAGTTGGATTGTATCTGAAACGGATATTCAAAAAAAGACCTGGTGGATGTAAATGACTTAATGTTCGTCGGAGTGAGAATAGCTAGGAAGAAGGATATTAAAAAATATTGCACTACAATCTCCATGATGTGTATCTTTTTTTTCTTGCTATTATGGAAGTTTTGAAAGCACTTGTTGCTAGAATAGCTCGTGCATTTTATGATCCTAAATATATCGTTATTCTGGATGAATTGAATAATGCTCCACCTAATAGCAATGGGTAAAAGAAAAAGAAAAATACAAATTCATTATAAATGACTAAACTGCCATAAAGAGTCAAGGAAGAAGATCTTGTCTTGGCTCTAAAAATAACAGCACGCGACATTCACAGAATTTGTGGTAAACTGAAAGAAGATAGGTTGATCAAGATGTGAGTTAATCTAAGAATATGATCCATCATATATTCATACAAATGTCAGGGTGAATCGAATGGAACCAAGAAAGCCCGATCAACGCATGGTTCCTAAAACATACTATTACATTGATTACAAAGAATTCGTAGACGTTGTTAAATGGAAAATGTATAAAATGCAGACAATTGTAAGAGATAAATTACGAACTGAATCTGAGAATAAGGGCTACGTATGCCCGACTTGTGAAAAGACATTTACACCTTTGGATGTACTCTCACTCGTTGACGTAGCCGATCAGCTATTCCATTGTGATCAGTGTGAGACTGTGCTAGTAGAAAATGATAATGCAGAAAATGTCAAAGGAAGTCAGCAGGTACTAACAAAGCTACGAGAACAGTCTCAGCCTATCATTGCACTTCTCAAACAGACAGATTCAATTGTCATTCCCTCGAGCTATGTCTATAAGCATGTGCCTGGTAGCAGAACGAACGGAAACAGAACAGATGACTATGAGCTTGCAACTGCTCAGGACACAGGTGCTGGTCAGGGTGATATCATTGTTGATCTACAGATGGACAACGAAGCAGCCAGACGGGCTAAGCTTGAAGAGGCTGAACAGAAAAGACAACAAAATGCTTTACCTGTTTGGCATCAGCGATCGACTATTTCCGATACTATCTTGGTGGGCACAGGTGATCGTCCAGCTGAAGCTCAGGAACAAGAGGAAGAGGATACGTTTGAAGAAGTTGGACAAACTGAAGTGGATGCAGATACTGAAGACTGTAAGTTACTATATCCTTTCTCTTGTTCGTTACTGATGATATAACTATAGATTATGCCAAATACTACGAGAATCTAAGCAACAATATCACAGATCAGCCAGATGAAGCTATGGGTGAAGAACAGGAAACGTTTGAAACAGTCAATACGGGCGAGATAGACATGACTAATGATGACAGTGATGCCGAAGAAGAATTTATAGAAGATGTTCCACTTGTCTCTGGTAAAATGGGATAAATCATATTTAATGCCACTTTAAATAACTCCATTTTATACATGTAGTCAATGGAAAGATGATACCTATAAATGAAGTACAAGAAGAAGACCAACACAATATGACGACAGATGAATACAAGGTACTATGTGAATACAATTGTAAAAACAAGATATAAACTCTTTGATTATAGGCATACTATGAAGCATGGGAACACTGGCAAAACAGTTAATTTATTGAAAGTTGATCCATTTGAGCATCAAGATTCCTAGAAACAACAAGACTCCATATCATTCTTTTCTTATTTAAAAAAAAGCATAATCTTACCTTATCATTTGTTCTGACTCTAGTTGACGTCTATGACAATAGTCTTTACATGCATCACAAAATGACTTTAATCCCTTTGCATGTTCAGTATAAAACTAATAAAAAAAAGTATATTAGACGTTGAGTGTATTAGTAACTGTCAACATACCTTAAGTCCCTCCGACAGATTGGTTCTAATCTCTTTATATTTCAGATACGCCTGGTGAAGATTTTGAAGCGCCTTTTCTCTTTTAGCTGATCCGTTATTAGACGTTCCTGTCATATATTGATGATATGCATCATTCAACTGTCTTAATATAATGCTTTGTTGCTCATCTTCCTTGTCCACTGTCATTACAAAACTATCATATTTCCGTAGGTTAACAATGAACAAATCTTCAAATTGTGCTGCTTCAATCTTGACCGTAGGTGATTTGGCTGTTAGTTCTGCTGCCTTCTTTAACAAGGCTGGAGAAATATCATCTGCATTGGCTGCCTTTTTGGCTTGATCAATCAAGTCTCTACGAATTCTCAAATGTTGATTCATGTCTTCTATGAGTCGTTTGATACGAAGCAAGCTGTCTTGTTGGGATTTGCCATTTTCTGTACCATCATCTGACGGAATAGATTCCTCAAGTTCCTCTCTTGTTAAAGTTAGGATGCTTATAATCTTTGACCATGTATCCAGTCTGCTCTTGACAATAGCATCTGCCTTTTGAGCAGATGTTATAGTGTGTCTATGTTTCTGTCCTTGAGCTACTAGTTGTCGTGTTAACGTTGTGGATTCTGGTCGGTTCCATGCTGCTGATGTCTATGTTAACTCTCGCACATCTACCAAATTACACACTATCACGTCGTTACCTGAAGTATACTTTGATCGAAGCGCCTCATCCGTTTCCTGTTCTTCATCTAGAGCATTAAAAGCCTCCTCTAGAATGTTTGCATTTCTAGAAGAGGCCTTTTGAACCTGCTCCCACATATTATATAATGCTTGTATGCCGCCTTCACTTCTTACTTCGGCCGCTTGTCTCAGAATGGACTCTGGTAACCCCGTTGTATGTTCAGCCGTAGCCAATAATGTAGGTAGGTTTAATGATTCAACAGAACTAATGTCTAATTAATTCAGGGTTGTAGCTACGTATCTTGTATGTACCTGTGGTATACGCCTGTCAATTCTTCAAGTTTCGCTATAATATCTTCTTTCACCAATCGCTCTTTTCTGTCTACGTATACGCTAGCCGCCTGATGAACTGCAAATGGAACAAGTTTCTGAAATAAGGGCAAACCAATGATAGGATGAGGTGGTGTGTCCAGACTGCTTTCATTATTGAGCATAAGGGGCACAGGATCAGAAATCTCTGGAGGAGCAGTAGCTTTGACCATTTGAGTCTTCAAGATTGGCTGTAAGGATGATACGGGTGGTACTCTTGCTAAATAGATAACATCATTATCTTTTTGGGCTCTTGCAAGGTTTGTTGAGATAATCTGCTGTAGTGATTTCAAGTCATTGACGACAGGTATAGAAAGAAGTTTTTGATTGGCTTTGATAATTTCTGATGCACGCTTCACGATATCGGACGCAAAGTGTAATCGAGCTAATTCTTCACCATATTTGTCCAAGGATAGACATTCGCATGATTTTCTGAACTGAGCAGCCGCTTTAAAATGAAATGCCTTGACTTGTACATGGATTAACCATGACTTTGGGTATACATTTTGAACGAATGAGTTGGAAGCAAACTCATAAGCAGCATCATAAAACTCGGATATCTTGATCGCCAACCTTGCGATCGTTCCGTCACGAAGTTGATCCATCGCAGCCTTCTGCCAGACGCACTCTTGTGCTTGCGCAAGCATCAGATGAATCAACGTCTGTAGAGCATAGGTTGACAAATCGATCGTTGGTGCGATCCTCATCTCGGGTATAACAACATCTAGCAAATGTTGAAAACAGCCTGCTGAGCTCTGCAGCACTGTGGCATCAATACATAGCCGAAGAATAGGACAAGATAGAATCTTTTTAAAACGATAAACTTGCCTGAAAATAATTGCATGCTCGTTTTACTCCCTCGGTTGTTGATCGATCTTCTGCGTTTCCAAGTTGGCTGTATATGGCGCCTATTGAGTATAGAATACATGCCTTTTCATAATTCATATTTCGATGAGCTATTTCCTCACAGTAGAGAAGAGGATGGGATCAAGGTTAGCTTTAGTTTTTTTTTGCTCTTTAATAAAATCTGATTTACCTATTATCTGCGGTGCTTCCATTGCAGTTGATACGTACCAAGGAAACTCGATACCAACCTATCAATTTAAATATGAGCAAGATATAATCAACTATAAAAGTAATATACAAACATCAATAGGAAACTTGGAACTGATAAATACAAGCTGAGCATAGTACCTAAAAGAGTATGTTATTATTGTACATGGTCATGTCTCTTAATTTCTTCATAATGTACTTGATAAGTCTGTTGAGTGACTTTTCATTTGCTTCCATAAAGATACAATCGTTTCTTAGTTCGTCCAAGATTCGAAAGTCATCTGTATATAAATCCGGATGCTCGGCATAACCGTTGGAAATGTATTCTCTCAAGTAGGGAGTCATAAAGACACGATCAGTACTTTTGGGATTACAGGCTAACATATTGGTCATTTCTACTGAGCTATCAGCAAGTGAAGGTGAACGACTGAGTTTATTTGTTGGAGATAACATAATGGGCTGAAAAAGAAAAGAGAAAGAGAGAGAAAAAAGAAAGTTACAATGTCAGATCTCCTTCATGAAACCAAAGGTTACACACACCATAAACAACAACACTCCCACCTGACTCTATAAATCCAACTATTACTATTGCAACCAATACTATCCTCTCCCCCTCAGTAACCATCATCTCTTGTAGGCAAGCTTCACTGTATTTTAATGCTTTTATTAAAATAGAGCAAGATAAAAAAACTAATTCCACATAAGATACTATTATGATAATAAGTGAGTCTTTTGCACTAAATATTAATAAGCAATACTTTACCTTTGGTGTACTGGAGAATTTCTGGTATCCTTTAATAACCTTATTCACTGACTCCAAAAAGTCCTTTTCGGTAGCAACCTTTCTTCTTGCACGAATAGCAAACATACCTGCCTCTGTACAGACACTTCGTAATTCAGCACCAGTAGCATTTGGACATAATCTAGCAATCAATTCATAACGGATATCTCTTTCGACGCTCATGCTTTTTGCGTGAATTTTCAAAATATGAGCACGTCCTTCTAAATCAGGTAAACCAAATTCAACACGACGATCCAGACGACCAGGTCTCAAAAGAGCCGGGTCTAATGTGTCTGGTCTGTTTGTAGCCATCAGCACCTTAATGTTGCCTCTTGGATCAAAACCATCCAGTTGATTAATCAATTCTAACATTGTACGCTGAACTTCATTATCACCGCCAGCTCCATCATCAAATCTAGCACCACCAATAGCATCTACTTCGTCAAAAAAGATAATACAAGCCTTCTTTGTTCTTGCCATCTCAAATAATTCACGAACCATACGTGCACCTTCACCAACATACTTTTGTACAAGTTCCGAACCGATAACACGAATGAATGTAGCATCCGTTCTGTTGGCTACAGCACGAGCACAGAGGGTTTTACCTGTACCAGGAGGACCATAAAGCAAGACACCTTTAGGAGGATCAATACCGAGATTTACAAATCGCTCAGGTTGGAGAAGTGGTAACTCAACTACTTCACGAAGACGTTCGATCTGCTCTTTACAACCACCAACATCGCTGTATGTAACATCTGGCTTTTCTTCTACCTGCATCATCGTGACAGAAGGATCAATTTTAGGTGGCAAAGGGATTTGAATTTGATATTTTGTACGGTCAACACTAATAAAAGCGTATTAGACATATCAATACACGCCAACAGTAGTTAAATTTACCCAACACGCATTCCTTCTTCAATATCAGTTGGAGAGACATGTCGAACTAATTCCACGACAAACTTTGCGATTTGCTTTACATTAATCACATATTTTGGATCTTCATTATTTTCTCCTTGAATGATTTTTGTGCAGCGAGCAACTTGTAAAGGCTGCTCTTCTTGCATTCTTTGTTTATCAGCGGGAATATCCCACAAGTTGGGAGCAGCTAAACCTGTGTCAGATTCCTTGACACCTGTAATTACTTTAGTACATGACATAATGCTTAAAATTAGATGAGAGAATACCTATATGTTCATTAACACGCTTTTGAATATCCTTAAGGTCTTGCTCTAAAGTCTTTAATTCCTTTGTATAAGGGCCTTGTCCCTGTTAGGATTGCTTTTAGTCTACGTTTTGTTGTCACTACTGTTTATAATCATTTACATATGTTTTTAAAAGCTTTATATCTCCTTCATCCAAAGCTATTTATGCAATTATTAACATCCGATTGATGACGAATCTACTGCTTTTCATATTTACCAACAATCTTTTCTTTATTTTCGTTGTCTTCGACATTTCCTTCGTCTATATTCATATGTTAGCTTCCTTTAACTGTGCTAATAAAAGTATCTTTTACATTTTTCCCAATCAGATTTTGGTGGCATGTTGATTTATATTGGATTGTTTGTTAAAAAAAAAAAAAAGAAAGAGCAAGAAATAAATGCTGCTCGAACTCTCAAACTTACGTGTCCTGCTGTGACGGTGATGACGACGAAGATGCGGTGTTATCAACCCACTTTTAAGGTCAGTCAATAATGACTGACTTCAAATCATTTTTGTTTTTGGTTCTCTGATGAGAATTATTTATTGAAACATCAATAAATCCTTTATATCCTTTATATAAAGTAAAACCCATTTTTCCCTTTTCTGTTTTCTTAAATTCTGATCTTAGTATGTCATTTATATTACCTGTCAGAGCATTTTCAAACTTCTTTTATTTATCTTATTTGTCTTTTATTACTTAATTACTTATTTGATCTATCAAAGATCTGGTGGCCACTACAAAGCGAACCCTTAACAACATTTACTAATTCTACACTGCGTTTGAATCTTTGCTTTTTGAGTTGCACTCACTTAAATCACTCCAAAAAGATAATGATGACGTTGGTATTTCTTTCAAATCAGAGTAGAATAAAATACTTACTAGTGCAACTGGTCATTTAATAGTGCTGATTAAAGCACTCTATTAAATGCAGCATGTCTTGATCGACTATTAACATAATCTGCAACAATCGACCGAATGTTCAATGCTGCGTTGACGTCTCGGTTCCAGACCTATCATTGAATGAAGTTGACAGTATTAAAATAGAATAATCAGTAGTTGTAACTAAGCAAAAGTGACTTGTTAATTTTCCATCATGACCATTACCGACTGAACACTGTCTACAAGGTTTCAACGGGGTATACAAGGGTTCATAGCCTATTTGTAAATGATTAGGCTGGAACATAAACCTGAAGCGTTCAAAGTTTGGCAGATATACCTGTTTGCGTTTTATTGAAACAGAAACTGAATCGAGTAATAATTCTATTGTCATAATCTATACACTGTTTAACACGATTTTTATCTATTCTCCATTTAAACGTCTCTTTTCTAAAAAGAATTAAATAGAGGTCAATATCTTGTACAGCTGTGAATATTAATAATATTTGCATACTTATGATCATAGTCATGTCATCTTTCAGGCACAGCAATGTCCTCTAAATCGTTTTTGTAATGGCTGCAAACTCTTGACATCCTGTATTCATCAACTAATGTTACTATCCCTTTTTTCGATAAATGCCTGTGTAATTTCTATTGCCTGTATTAGATATAATTGCATATTTTTGTAAATTCATTATATCTTTGTGGGTGTAGGAGTAAATGGACGCATAGAGCTTGGAAGGCTTGCAAAAATGACTCTCCTATGGTGTTGACCTTGAAATCCAGCATTCCTGCGATATAGCTGTCTCTCTGCTCTCATTCTCTGCTTGTACTTCCAGAAGCTGCTACATTTCCAGTAGAAGTTTGCAGTAATACGAATTTCATAACTCACTTTACCCAAAAGTACCTTATTGATGATGAGTTCATGCGTTGATCTGCTGCTTACCAACCATAAATTTTCACCAATATGGAAATGAATAACAATATTGAGAGTTGGTATAACCAATTGAAAACAAATTATTTACAAATAAAGAGGAACAGAAGGCTGGATCTCTTAATCTTTATCTTGGTTGATGATGGTCATCCCGATTTTATGCACAACACCGTAAGGATGGCCGTCAATATCGGACGTATGAGCTCAGAGACTAGAGAGGCAAGAAAGAGAATGATTGCAGCAGAAGAAGTCAATGAGCTGTCACTAAAGGATATATTGATGAAGAAGTCTGTTATATTGTCGAGTCTCCCACGACGGAAGCTGTATACGATATATCAACTGAGCAAAGAATGATGACTGCTGATAACTGCATAGACTTTCAATAAAATAAGAGTGCCTGTAAGCATATGTATTTGGTTTATCGCTTCGATAAAAGCTGTGCCGTTTACATTCAAGGTAAATTGTCACGACAGTAATAAGAGAAATGCTACAGTGCACTTATATTACCTAGAAATTGACTCTAGCTTGAGAGCTCATACCATGAGTAGTATCGAAGAAGTTACTGAAAACTCTAATGTATTTCAATCAGAAGCTAGAAGTAGAATGGATGAGGTGTTGATAGACATCACGAATATATGCAGACAAGCTTTAAAAAGTTGTATACATTTAACTTTTGAAAATAACAACAGACTGTCACAAATATATAATGAGCCAAGACAGTTGTTGCCAGCTAATGAAGAGATGCAGCTTCCACCAAATATAAATATGCAAGTCAGCCATCCCAAGTTTTAAAGTTCAGAAAGAGGGGCAAAATACCGAAGCGGCAACGTCATACTTAGTGGCTTAGTATCGTTCTTTTTACAGAGCAATAACTCAATGTCCTACTTTTTTTTAACAAGAGAATAAAATGGATTCGTACGATTTAGACCGAAAGCGAAAAGCAGAAGAAGATCTATATGAAGATGTAGCTTATAAGAAGATTCAGTTAGAAAATATCAATAACGAAAAAGAAGAAGAAAAAGAAGCTGATAATGGGGTAAAAGAACAGAAAGAAGAACTCGAACATGATGCTGTTGCCAAACCAGAAGAAGAAACAGATACAACAAAAGAAGAGCCCGCTGCTGCTGCTGCTACAAAGCGAAAATCTCCTCCCCCTGCAGATACTATCATTCCTTTTGACCGTTTGATTGTACTTCACGTAGAAGCCACTTGTGATGAAAATCCCACTAATCCAGCAGCAGTTCAAGTGACAAAAGAGAATTCAGAAATAATTGGTAACAACTCTAGTTTAAGCAGGCTGACTGAAAGCATAACGACTATTTTATTTAGAGCTCTCCTTTGTCGTGCTTGATGCTCATACTTTGGAAACATTACATTCAAGACAGATTTATGTTAAGCCTGAACGTACACCATTAACGAGCTTTTGTACAGAAGTTACGGGTATTCGATGGAGCTCATTAGAATCTGCTGGCACGTTAAAGAATGCTATTGATGAATTGGACAATTATATAAAAGCAAATATTGAGGAACAAAAGAAGAGCTTTTGCTTTGTCACCCATGGTGGCTGGGTTCTTCGTATTCAGCTGCCTCGTGAAAGTCGCGATAAGAATGTAGAATTACCACCTTATTTAGCATATTGCCGCATGTTTGATTTGAAGCAAGAGATTCAACGTTGGCAAGTTCATCATCCAGAAGTCAGCTTCCGCTCTACCTCTTTACGTGATTTATGTGATTTATTCAAGTTAAACCGCGTCAGAGATCAAACAGTTGGACTTAATGCATGCTTTACAACAATTAACATCATTCGCTATTTGACTAGTTTTCGTCACCCAGATGTATTTGTACATCCTATCGATACCAATGCAGACCTGAAGCAGTTTAAAAAAGAGGAATCTTTGGTGATCCATTTAGCTGGATTACCTTATGAAGTAACTCAAGGTGAATTAGAAGCCTGGTTCTCTTCTAATGGACTCAGACCTACAACAATGTGGATGATTCAACCAGGAGACCATTCTAAACCTAGCATATCTGGATTTGTTGTCTTTCAGTCACATGCAGATGCTATGCGAGCACTTGCTCTAAATGGACGTTGTTTAGGTGATAGACCAATTGAGGTATGTCCAAGTTCGTCTAGGGTGGTGGATGCTGCGGGTAATATGTTGGTCTCTTTCCCCTTACAAGCTAAAAGTAGACATTTACGGCCAGGTGATTGGAACTGTTCAAACTGTGGATTTCATAATTTTGCCTCAAGACGCTATTGTTTCAAGTGTAACTTTGAAAACCCCTCTCCTTCGCCTCATGCGGGAACTTATGTCCCTCATACGAATCCTTATGATTGGACGTGCCCTAACCAAACATGTAATTATCACAACTATGCTTCTCGTATGCAGTGTAAGAAATGTGGAGCCTATAAACCCGGAGGAAATAAGTTAGTGAACACAATGCCGAGGAATAGTGGACAGTATTCATCACACTATGCTCCTCCTCCTTCTGCAGGTGGCCCTGCTGCTACCGGCCCTAGTGGCTACGGTGGCTATACGGGTGGCCGTCCTCATCATCACATTACCTTTAGACCAGGCGATTGGTACTGTCCAAACCCTGCCTGTGGATTCCAAAATTTTGCATCTCGTCAAAGTTGCTTTAGATGCTACACACCTAATCCTAATCAACAACAGCAACAACAGCAACAACAACCCACACAGCAGTACTGGAGATAAAGCTCAAATCGAACATACTGTGTATAAACTAATCCAGTGAGAATGGTAAATATTGTCACTTTGCTAGAATTTAATGGCACTATGCCAAAAATAAATGCAAAGTAAAATCTATTTGTCTGACTATGCCCAGTTAATTTGTCTTTTTGAGTAAGCAGAAATATCACACAATGGATTGATTCACTTTCATTCAAAAAGCTATGCAATGACAAATAGCTTTTTTATAAAGACGGACAGGAGAACGTCTACGATGAACAAGGAATAAATGATCTCACGGGGAATATTCTGACACAGATCACAGATCCCCAATATTGTCCTGGAATCGGTCACCCCTCAGCAACCCGCAAGTCTACTGAAGAAAAATTGTGAAGGAAACCAATGATATAAAGCTGAAAGCTGTTATATATAATGATTACAACAACAAGACAGGTGGAAGCGTTATCAGAAAACAAAAGAAATGACATGTAAACTTTCAGAAAAAATCTCTGGTCGTAAAAGCTTCTTCACATTTATACATCAGGAATACATTCGAAATCTACTTGACGAGGATCCTCAGCTTTACACTGAAAATACAGTAAAGATATTTTACTGGACGTTGAATTTTTCGAAAGGAAAATTGCCCATAGTGATCAAGCTTCTGTATACCATTGCCCATTCAACTATCGAACAAACTAAAGGAAAAGATGATGAAAAATTGGAAGCTACAAGTACAGCTTGAAAAGATCAAAAAATGCCTGGAGAAAGGAGATCATTTACCATTCTCACTGTCTTTATTGTTTTTTACAAAAAAAAGTATGATCAATATCCTTCTTGTATGATGTTTATGTGTACTAAAGTGAAAGAAATACGGTTCTTTGACGGTCTTATTTCTATGTCCTAACAGAGCATTCCTTCTCTTCTTTTTTCCCATTGCTATTTTATTTTTAATGCGCGTTGTAATTGATCAAGGGCCTTGTCCACAGACTTGCTAATAGGTCAAGTATTAGTTTCACTCTTAATAGTATTTATTATGCTTGTACATTTGTCTTGCAAGTTCCTGCAGTTGTAACAGATCCTTATCGAGCTCATCACAATGAGTAATCAGCTCAATAGATTTCCTAGTGCTTGCCTCTAGTTCTTCACACAAATGCTGTGTACTTGACAAGTAGACATGTCCTAACTCAGTTGTTGATGTTGGCATCTGTGTAGTTATTAGGGACACGAAAACAAACTCTTTGGTTTTTATTGTTTCCTACTTGCTGCATTTGTTCTTGGACTTTTGAAACATGATCTACAAACTGCTGAAATAATTGTCGTGATTTTGACTCGAGTGATTCAAAAAAGTCCAAGTCAATATTTGCTTCTTGTGACATTGGAGTGAAAAATAAAGACAGAGAAAGAAGGGACCTTTCTTTTAAAATATTTTAAAAGAGGACTGTAAAAGACAAGACCTTCTCTGTAAGTACTTTATTTTTAAAAGTGTTTCACTCACGATAGAGACTTTTTAAGCAACTTTATGACCTGTTTAAAAAAAATAAGGTCTCATGAAATGATATTTAGTATCTATTCAAAACAAGGGGTGGCCTCAGCATTGCTTCAAAATAACCAAAGCCTATCTTTATTTTTTCTTACACAGAAAGTCTAACTATCCTCGCCAGCTGGGGGTGTTGTCAGCAAAGAGTATAATGTATACGTAACATTAGAAAAGCGATTTACTTATTTTGTCCCCCTTTCTGAACTTTAAAATTTGGAGCGGCTGACTTGTATGAAAGCTGCATCTCTTCATTTGCTGACAACAACTGTCTTAGTTCATTATTTATTTGTATCAGTCTGTTGTTATTTTCAGATGTTAATTGTATACGACTTTCTAAAGAATGTCTGCATACATTCGTGATGTTTGTCAACACCTCATCCGTTCTATCTCCAGCGTCAGATGGTACTTCTGATTGAAGCACATCAGGGCTATCAGCAACTGCTTCACTATGATCATTCTCTACAATATTCTGGATAAGTGTGGTTTCACCCATCATATGAGTTCGCAAGCTAGAGTCAATTTCTAGGTAATGTCGTAAGTACACTGTAGCATTTCTCTTATTACTGACGTGACAATCTACCTTGGCTGTAAACCACACAGCTTTTATCGAAGCGATAAGCCAAATACATATGCTTACAGGCGCGCTTATTTCGTTGAAATACTATACAGTTACATGCAGTTATCATTCCTTGCTCAGTTGATATACTGTATACAACTTCCGTCGTGAAACACTCGATAATATAGCAAACTTCTTCTTCAATATACACTTTCTGAACCATATCTTCTAATGGCAACTCATTGATCTCTTCTGCTGTAACATTCTCTTTCTTGCCTCTTTAGTCTCTGAGCTCATACGTCCGATGTAAGCAGCCATCCTTGCGGTATTGTGCATAAAATCGGCATGAACACCATCAACCAAGATAAAGATTAATCGATCTAGCCTTCTGTTTCTCTTTCTTTGTAAGTAGTTTGTCTCCAACTGATTGTGCCAACTCACTCTAAGTAATAGTTTTTAAAATAAAACATAAATGTCGGGTATATGCTGAATTTTTGAATGAAATGGTCGATCTTTCTAGTATACAGCTCTGCTACTTTCCTACATCGTCGTCTTTACTTAGGTAATGACTAGCTGATATCTGATCTTCTTGCTCTTTTACTGCAAAGCCAATATAGTCGCTTGTTCCATGTAGGATGGCAATCATACAAGGCTTTCCAAAGATACCCATCGTGGTCTTGCTCTAGCTTTATTCAACTCTTGATGTATAATTTTCCACAATCACTTTTTTGTTAACAAACCATCTGAAGGTTCCTATACATATAATCCTCTTTCTAATATAAGAACATCATTAAGATACCAATTCTGTCAATATACTTTTAATTCACATTTGTTCTGCTTTAAATATACATCACTGCAAGCTTGATAAGAAAATTTATAAAAGTTAATCGTTTTTCTGACATTCAACAATTACGTTGTCAAAAAAGTTGTTCAAAGCATTCGGCAAAACAAAACTGTTGTCGTATCTTTCTTATTTTCTTTCATTCGTAATATCAACATGCCTCGTAAAGTGTTCATATGTACTACATCTTACATGAATCTCTAATAAGCTGTATAGGTAAAAGAGCTTTATCCTCTACAAACACTCTTCCATTACCTAAAAAACAAAAAACTATAAAAGACATTGTTCTGAATCCTTCAGATAAATATATTTCGAGAAGA